>FXXK01002018.1:0-33805 GCA_900184695.1 Betula pendula
CTACACATAAGGTTTGGTAAATAAATAAATACTGCAGATATACAAAAAAAAGATCTCTTCGATCTTCTATTTCTTTCTAACACATCCTGTACTTTAAAATTTAAGTATGTGTCTCATGGTAAAATAGAAGATCGAAGAGTGTTTGTGTTTATTTTTTGTTTGCGCAAACCACAACTATACAACAAAAGTTTGTTGGGCTTCATTGTATATTGAAAAAATATTTGTTATAACTATTTGAATACCCTTTCAGGTGAGGGCAAATAATTTCTTAAGAAAAACGGCACTGTAACGTACCTTAAGAGTATTTCGTTTTCCTGCTTTATTTATTATTTTTCTAGCATTGTCAAATACTCATAGTTGTAATATGAGTATTTTGAAAGTTTACTGCTCTCACCCTTCTCTTCTTCCTTATCCTCCCGATCCTCCTCCCCATTTTCTTCAACCTCTTGATCATCATCCACTACCTCTCTCCAACCTCCACTCTCACCAACCCCAAAGGTCGGTCCCTCTCTCTTTTTAGATCTTTGTTGGTTTTTAAAAACATGTAATGTGGACAGATGATATATGGTGTTTTCTTTGATGTTCTTGAAAATATTTGTGTTCTTTTTGTTCCACTTAGGTATTCTGGCTGCCTTGATTTTTTGTGGCATTAGAATACAGAAAATTGAGATTTTGGAATTTAGAAGACAACTGTGGAAGAGAAAAGCAAATAATTTGGTGTGGTCATGCTAACGTTTCATTCTTTTATTGGAAGACACAAAGAACCTAATTTATACAAAATTCTTATAAAAATTATTCTCTTTTCTCTATCGCGTTTTTGGCGTGAAGAATTTAAGCTTTTTGAAGCCCCAAGTGGATTTAATTGAGGCTTCGAAGGCACACACAAGTGTATCATATGAATATTTTATGTATCAAATTTGCCTAGCTTTGGACGTCAAAAGTGAACTAATTTGGATACGCTCATTGGATAATTTATGCCTTGGAGTGAACGCAAGGCATCGTAAAAATAACTCCACGTTATTTGCTTTGTCTTCTTAACTACTTATTTTGGGGGCAATATCAAATATCAATATGTACACGCATGCATATACCAAGCACAACATGCTGCACATCATCAAAATGGCTTTAAAAGGTGTATTAAGATTTGGAATGAATAAAAGAGGAGAAAGAAAAATGATACGTACTATTCTTAAAACAAAAAAATATTAATAAATGACTCAAAATACAAAAATATTCTTTAAAAATATAAAGATAATTTTTACATTTATGTTAAATTAAAACATTTTTCAAATAAAAAATAATAAATATCTCCCAAAATATATTAACAAATATATCCTACAGGAATTAGTGAGCAATTAATAATAGCAGGTTAGAAACACCAAAAATAAAATAAGAAAGGAATCCATTGAGGTTGGACGTTGTACATGTTTCAAAATGTAAATATTTTTAATAACTTCGAAGTATTTTAGGTAAAATAAAAATGCACAACTGTTTAATTTGATATGCCATGAAAGTATGAATACTCAAATATCTTTTATTTTATTTTTTAAGTTTGAAGGCTTAAATAAAAATAATTGGAAGCACTAAAATATATTTTCGCCCAAAATTATTTTGTTGCCTCATTTTAATTCACTCTTTCTAAAGAATGGATGAGGATGGTGGGGGCCGTGGTTTGTTAATAAGAAATTGTTAGAGTACTTGTAACAGTTTTTTTTAAAATACATTCTTTTTCTTACATGCAGAGAAAACAATTAAAAAAAATTCTTGCAACAGTTTCTATTAGTGTTCAATCATTTAAATAATGTTAAGTGGTTCTCCTAACATTATTTTAATATAAAAACTTTCTCTTTCGTCTTTCTTTTTTCTAGCATTTGTTTAAAATAATATTTAAATGAGTTTTCTTTCTTATAGTATTTAATTTAAAGAATATTTAAAAGGTATAGAGAAAAATTAAGGAAAACTATTGTGAAATTTATTTGAATAGGGAACTAAAAAATTGTTTGGTTACATAGATTGAGAAAAAATTTAAAGAAAGCTGCTGCTTACATGTACTTTCAAGTGTTTACGTTCAAATGCCAATTATTTAATATAGAAATAAAAATTATCATCGATATTAAAAATACAGATTAATTCGTCCAAAATTTATGCTTTGTTTGTTTCGACATAAAATATTTTCCATTGAAAAACATTTTTAACGAAATTATTTTTTAGAAAAAATGTTTTTTCTGAGGCGTTTGGCTCATAAGGAAAAGAAGAGACTACAGAAAATGGCTGGCAACTTTCAATAGTCTCCAACAAACTTTGACAGTGGTTTGGCAAACTTCGGAGATTCGAGAAGGAGAAATTTAAATTTGAAAAATGATTTATGGTTTTAAAAAAGAAAAATCATTTAAAAAAAATCCTAATTAACCGAAAAATAGGAAAAACAATTTTCTCCTGAACATACAAAGCCATAAGAGTAATTCTAAGTTAAAATATTTAAAGATAAAAAAGGATAAAGAGATATTCTGGTTTGAAAAACATCTTGTTATTCTTTTCAAGAATCGCCCATCCCGATATATATAATTTTTTTAGTGCCACCTAGAAAAAAAAAAAAAAGAAGCTTAAAATATTTCATATAACATTTCGCTTCCTAAATACGATGAGGAGAGGATGCAATGATTGCCGAGAGAAAGACAAGAAAAAAAACAATGAGTGAAGAAGATAAGGAGTGTACGCGGAATAAGGAATCGCGGCGGGGGTCCCAAAACAAAAGATGGCGTTGCGTACTTTAGTCTCGTGAAGGCAGCGCAAGGACTCCAACCCAACTATAAAAGTCTGTTGGAGGCAGAGTCAAACTCCCACTTTATTTCCTTCATCATTCATCCACCCTTCAAACCACACTGTCGTCTCTCTTTGTTCCCTGACATCCTTATAACCTGTAACTCTCTCTCTCTCTCGCTCTCTTTGTGAAATTGTGTTTATTTCAGGCGATTATGATTTCTGAACTTCTTGTCGTATCAAGGGATGAGAATTGCGTCTCTTTGTGAAATTGCGTTTGTTGGGTAGTCCGTTTTTTGCTACACAACTTTGGTTCCCCTTGTTCCCCAACAATAAGGCTTAACTTTTTTTTTTTTTTTCTTGATTTAATTGGTGACAAATGCTGTAATTTCATTTTTAAGGATTAGTTTCTGCTTAATAATTCTTCCTTTCGTTTGGGTCTGTTCTAATTGTATCTGGGTCTTTTTAATGATTTCTCTCTCTCTCTCTCTCTCCCTCTCTATCTCTCTCTGTTTATCCAACGTATTATTTACAGTGAATTGTTGAAATGACCTACTTCTGCTGTAATTAGCATTGAAAACCTTTCTATAGCTGGCCTGGCTGTAGCAATCAGCTTACAAATGACCAAATGGTAGTGAGCAAAAAGTTGTTAGTGGGTTCCTATTTTAGGCATGTCTGAACACCTGACAGACAAAAGTGCTGCTTGTTTTGGCTAATTAATCAGAATGTAACTGAAATAAGCTCCTTTATCAGGTTGTGGATAGGTATCAAATGTGGTGGGAAACAATGGGTTCTTACAAGCTCCATTACAGGGTTCTTCTTCTTTGCTTTTTCGTTGGGATTTTTTTTGTGCCTCAATGTTTTGCTGTTGGAGTTGATGCCAACCAAACGGCAAGGCTGTTCGTAAATGCTTCTGAAGCATCAGCACGTCTAATACCCGAAACACTCTTTGGAATATTTTTTGAGGTATGTTTGTTGACCTGCAATTTTGAAACATCTTTTTCAGTACTGATTGGTTTTCTGTTGGTTCTGGTCTCTAATTTTTCTTTTTTTTGAATTCCTGATTGTGCTTTTTTTTTGAAATATACTATGGTCTATTTCAAGTTTGCACTCTTGCAAATGTGCAGTTGTATGTGTGTGTGCGCACAAAAATGGACTTGCATACTTAGATAGTGAGGAATTCAATGAAAGCCTTCTATGGAGTACTGGATTTTGTAGATGGAAACTTGATCAATCAGATTAGCCATCCTCCATTTGATTTCAATCTTATTAAAAAATTTCTAAAGAGACAATTAACTAGATGAATTAGATTTGTTTGGAATTTATGAGCCCTGTATGATGACAATTTTTAATTCATTTGACATTAGTGTGAATGAGCTTTCTCTCAAATTCTTTTCTGCAGGAGATTAACCATGCTGGTGCTGGGGGGTTGTGGGCAGAGCTTGTAAGCAACAGAGGTCATTTCCAAATACTCTAAACTTCCAATATACAAAAAAGTTTGTAGAAAGAAGAAAGTTATCTATTAACATTATTTTTTCGCTGACATTTGGGTGTTTGAATGGCAATACTAGTTGGCTCTTAAAGTATAAAGAAAGATTTTAACATTGGTCATAGATTGCAAACTGCATCTTGTGGAGAAATCAAAGAAGAGAGATAGAGAGAGTAGTGAGCCAGTGGAGTCGGTGTTTCAATGGGCACCAACTTCTCACTAAATGCATGGAATTGCTTTTTTTTCTCCAATACTGAAATCTTTACAAGAACTAAAATTCCTCCAAGCAATTCTTAATATTATATTTAGGATTCAATTATCCAGTTTGCTTACCATCCGTGTCAATAAAAAGAAATAATTGCTTGTTGAAGTTTCCTATAGTATTTTATGACTTTGCACTTCTATATATCTCCATATACAACCAGCTTTTTAGATGCAAGGCCTCCTTTTTAAGTTTGGCACATTGGTTGCTCAGCTGCTTGTTCATCATGTCTGGTTGACTGCAAATTCCTTTATATTTTAAAGCTAGGGATTCTGATGAAGTTTCTCTTCCAGGTTTTGAAGCTGGGGGCCCTAATGTTCCCTCAAATATCGACCCTTGGTCTATTATTGGGGATGAATCATCCCTTATTGTGTCAACTGACCGCTCTTCATTGTTTGAACGCAATAAGGTTGCACTCCGAATGGAGGTGCTTTGTGACAGTGAAGGTACCAATATCTGTCCAGCCGGTGGAGTTGGTGTTTATAACCCAGGGTTCTGGGGCATGGTAAGGACTAGTTGACACCTATTCCATAAGATTACTGATATGTATATCCCTCTATATGTTTTTTTCTTTGTCTTTTCATTATGTACATGGAACATATGTTTTCAGGAAATTATCAAATGTTCACAGAGTTTACAGTCTATGCTAGTTCTAAGAGCTCTAATTGTCTAGTCTATGAGATCCTAACTCCTGCATTGTTGCCTTCTTCATAATTCTGCAAAGTTATTCTTCCACTTATTTTCTGATTTCTGACAAATCTTCTTACTTTTGTTTTCCTTCAGAATATTGAAAACGGAAAGACATACAAAGTGGTTCTTTATGTACGTTCATTAGGAGCAGTTGATTTATCTGTATCATTGACAGGCTCAAATGGCTTGCAGACACTGGCAACTGCTGATATTATGTGAGCACCATTTGTACACTTCAAGAATTCTGTAAATATTTTCTAATCAAATAGGTCTTATGCATGTTTTAAAATACATCTGACTGCCCTCTCAGAGCTTCCGCCTCTGATGTATCAAACTGGACAAAGGTGGAGGTCCTGTTGGAAGCCAATGCCACGGATCATAATTCAAGACTGCAATTGAAAACATCCAGAAAAGGAGTTATATGGTTTGACCAAGTGTCAGCTATGCCCTTGGACACATACAAGGTATGTGATTCTTTCTAAACTCATATATGCTCATTAAAAGAGGTATACAAATACTGGAGTTGCGGCTTATGTCCATACATATGATATGTTATACATTTACTCATGGATACAGTTACTGAAGCTTGATGCATTCTTTTGAGATTGATGTAACTATTGAAATTAATTATCTTATATTTAGGCATGTATTCTATCTCTTGAAAGAAGGTGAAAGGAAACCCATTACTCAAAAGTATATAAATGGTAGAGTTGAATGTCTAATCCTTGCTAAAAGGTTCTTAGCATAACAACAAAAATAATAGGTAGTCTGATAATTTAAAATAAGGAAAAAAATAAAAAAAAATGATAATATTTGTGAACTTACAGGCTTCCCAGAATATAACAACAAAAATTATCTAGTAGTCAGGCAAGTGGTACTTAAGAGCTCCACTTTCTTAATCTGATGTTGTTTCTTTCTTTGATTTGAACCTCTTGACAGTACTAGGTAGAATAAGCTAAATTGGTTGAGTGAGAATTTAGGACTTTACCCTAGGAAAATATGTTAAGAAAAAAAGAAAGAAAGAATGAATTAATAAAAAAATGCATTTCTGTGAAAATTTTTTAGAGAAACTTAAATAGATTTTGTCATTATTGCATCTACTTGACAAGTGTTCAGCCACCATTAACATTTTTGAAGTTGAACTTTTCCATCTTTAATTTGTAAAAAGCCATAACCACCTAAAAAGGAATATTTGCAGAAAGAAAAAGTATAACTTTGTTTGACCAATTTACAGATTCTAACTTAGGAAGTGGAACTAATTATGGAAGTGTGAAGCTTAAATACAGGCTATATATAAGCAAGGTTTCAACTTCAATTTATTGACCTTTGGTCACAATGGTAGCAGATGTTATCTGTGGAAGTTATTCATATTGATTATGTATTTACTAATTTTCCAGTTTTAACCTGAATGCTCACTAAAAGCCTCTTGTTATGCCTGAGTACTTGCATTCCTTGTGTGTCTTATTAGTCTTTTAACAAACTTTATCTTGGCACAGGGACATGGTTTCCGAAGTGACCTTTTTGAAATGGTGGCAGATTTAAAACCTCGATTTGTCAGATTTCCAGGTTAGCAAAAATTTATATGTCTTGACTCAGGTTATGTTGTTTCACATATAGTTACCTTTATCACTATCTGGACGTCGTAATGCAGGTTTCTGAGTCTAACATTAATGATGCTGAGGTTCATATTTTATTAATACTTGGATATACATCTTCCCTTTAATCATATGGTGTTGTTTTGAGTACTTTTTTGTATAAACATCTTCTCTTTATGACACCAATAAATAAAATATATGTTAATAGGGTGCTTTTGATGGTGTGGAGAGTTCCATGGGTGAAATCAATTGGATTTTTCTTAAAGTTTTGTTAAGATGGATCGCAGTTCACTCTTCTTTTTGCTCTTCGATGTCTTTCCTAATTAAGTTTTATTGATGTTTTGACTTTAGATTTTGAGCTGTAATTCTTTACTTTTCTATTATCATGGGGTGATGCCATTTGTGTAGTACCTACTTGGGCTACACCTCCATTTCACTTATCTTAACTCATATTATTATTTATTACTTATCCAAAAAGATATAATATGTCACTTTTATTGAATTTTATGCAGACAAGCCACATGTCCTATAGCTTTTGTGAGCGAATGAGCAAGAAACTTATGAAACCGTTTTGATCATTTCCTATCCTCTATATCTGTGTTTCCACCCCACCCCCAACCCCACCTGGACCCCATCCAAACAGAAGCAGTAGGTTCAAAATGATTATGAAGTGCTGTAAATTTTGGTATTTGCATTGGGAAACTTTATGTTTGTTATTTTATTGAGCAGGGGTTGAAGTCATAATTTAATTGTTGTTTCAGAAGGATTTTTTTATTCCTCAGAAGTTCAAACCTAACTAGTGCAGTATGCTCTCCAAATGTATTGCATCAGGTGGCTGTTTTGTTGAAGGTGAATGGTTAAGAAATGCATTTCGTTGGAAAGCAGCTGTTGGACCCTGGGAGGAGAGACCAGGGCACTTCGGTGATGTTTGGATGTACTGGACTGATGATGGACTTGGTTATTTTGAGTTTCTCCAGGTTGGTATCTTATATGATTTTGTTGGGGGAGGGTGGTTGTTAGGGTTATTACCTGTAAAACTTCCATTATATGCTGCTTTTGTAGATTTCAGTTTAATATTTTTTCATTTCTGCAGCTAGCGGAGGACCTAGGGTCATTGCCAGTATGGGTATTCAACAATGGTACTTTACAATGCTGGTGATTTGAACTGTTTTTTCTTTTTAATCTGGAAATTGAGTAATTTATTTTTTATTACTTTATCTATTCTACAGGAGTCAGTCATAATGACCAAGTTGACACTTCGAGTGTCATGCCTTTTGTGGAAGTAAGTCTGGAAATTATTGCTTCCTACTACATTACCATGGGCAAGAAATCGAATCAATACTTGGAGAATACAGATGTTTTAGAACTACTACTGTAATTATGAATGCTAGTAATGCAACTGAAGCAGATCCAGTTGCTTTCTACTTGCCTGGCCATCTTTTGACGAAAATAATAACTTATTAGAGTGATAGAATATAGACCAGTTACTCTATATCTGAATGTGATCTGGTATGCATAACAAGTCCAATAACATATTATGAATTATGGTTTGGGAAATAAAAATATGTATTTTTTTTCAAGTGAAAACTTCTCCAACCAACCCCTTCAATTATGTTAGTGCTCAAGGAGGATCCAAGATGACTTCAGTTGAGGATACACATCTGAGGACATTAATGCCTCTTTAGAAACCAAGTAGGGTGTGGCAAGTATAGCAGGAGATGAGGTAGGATAGGTGAGATTACATTCGGGGGAACCTTCCAATCTATTTGACCTATATGAGTTTTCTTATTTGTTCACCATGGATTAATGTGATGCACTCATAGCTTGCAACCAAAATGTGAATCAAGCTCTTAATCCAGAGTGCAGGAGTTGCATTGATTCATCTTATACAATCTTTCCTTCATTTTGCGTGCATATGTTTTATTTTCATTGTTCTGATTGTGAAAAATGCACGTAATATGGTAGACTTGCCAATCCTCATTTTGCATTTTTTTTCCTTTTTGGATTGGTAAGTTACACATGCCATTCTTATAAGGGGAGGAAGTGCTATATGAGCCAAAGCTCATTGGTCTTATTCCCTTTGTTGTTAGTACAGAGATAACATGTTAATAGAGTTTCATTGCTCAAAAAAGGGAAACTGGACAAAGCAAAGGAAAAAAAAAAAAAAAAACAGATTTCATGTTACTAGCATTTGCCCTATTCATGTTCAGTAAAAGTCAGCCTCACTGGTCAGTGCTAAAAATATTGATCATTGTCATGTTATATGTCATTCTTTCATGATATTTGTCCTGATTACAGGAAGCCCTTGATGGTATTGAGTTTGCAAGAGGTGATCCTCAGTCTAAATGGGGTTCTCTGCGAGCTGCAATGGGACACCCAGAACCTTTTGACTTGAGATATGTTGCTATAGGGAATGAGGATTGTGGGAAAAAGAATTACCGAGGTTTCCATCTATTTATTGTTGATTTTGTTTTTTTGCTTAGTTATTATTTAATAGATAGAATGGATGGCTTTTTTAGAGAGTATAATTGGGAACAAAATGATCTTTCTCCATACATGCGTTAATTTATTTAAGGATCTCCTTCATTGATTCAAGTGTTTATTTACAGTAAAGGGTTCATCACCTCTCTATCTCAGAAACATTTTTATTGATCTATATTTACGAGTTTATTACTTCAGGGCTACCATATGTCCTTTTCAAGTCAGAAAAGTCTTTCGCATTTTATTTCATTCTGGTTAGTGATATTTATTCCATGAGCTTTGTTATGTTTATTGAACTCTCATATACTTATGAAGAACCAGATTTAACAGTTATAAGCATGATCTTTATTGGACTATTTTGGGCCCCTATCCTCTCTCTCTCTCTCTCTCTCTCACGCACACATTAATGTGACTTTATAGTTCTTGCAATAGCTGTATCATTTTCCTTAATTGACTATAAATCTTTGGGGATTTTGTTAAAACTGTAGTGTCTTTATGTGTGATTGTGTAGAGATGTCACCTTTGCTCTTTATTAATCATTGTTTTCCATTAAGATAATGCCTACTATGATGTTTTGTTCAAATGAAAGAATGAAGAAAAGACACTAAATGAGCAGTGCACTTTTCATTATTATGAAGATATTTTGAGTTGCAAAACAATGAGAAACAAATGGATGTAATTGGCTGAACTTCATATTTGAAACTTTAGTTTGAGGATACCAACACTATTTTAATGAAGATCTGAATGTCTTTCATTGCAGCTTTCTTTCTCCTGTAACACATCTTTCCTGCAAAAAATTTGTTTCAAAACATTCCTTGTGCTTGTTTACTCCTTTGTGACTTACACTTCGAACAACTCTTCACCAATAAAATCTGTCATCATTATATGGAGTTGTTTCCATATTATAATTGCCTCACTAAAAAATGTAGCCAATGGGAAGCTATAGTGCTTATGAATTCATGAAATACAAGATGGGGTGGATATATTTCTTTTTGTATGTGTGCTTGTATGCTCTAAAAACTGAATGCTCTCTTAAAAATTACTGCAACTTTGGCGTCCAAGTGGATTGTGAAGTATGGGCTTGCTTAATTCAGCTATGCACTTTAATCTAGTTGCAAAAGCCTTATTCCTTCAGGAAAAAAAAAAAAAAAACACTGAAAAAAAATGGTGAAAATATATGATTTTAATACAGATTCTGAGAGATGGATAGGATTTAAGACTTACTTCCTTCTTCTTTTTTTTGTTTTTGTTTTTAATTTTTATTGATCAGGAAATTACCTCAAATTCTATAGTGCCATAAAGCAGGCGTATCCAGACATCAAAATGATCTCAAACTGTGATGGGTCTTCTAAACAGTTGGATCACCCCGCCGATTTTTATGATTTTCATGTAATATTCTTATCATCATTTCTTGTATTTCATAGGTGAATGAACCTTGTCAACCAATTTTTATGTGTTATAATATGAATGTCTTGGGTCATAATTGGTTGGGCAACAAGAAAAAGCAGTTGTCTTACTCTCCGGTTTCTTGGTAGGTATATACATCTGCCACCAACTTGTTTTCTATGACTCATCAGTTTGATCGTACATCACGTAACGGTCCAAAGGTGTGTTGACGTGCCTCTTATGATCAATATATTTACTTTTGATTGAATGCTTATGAATAATGTTTCATTAACATACTTCAGGCTTTCATAAGTGAGTATGCTGTAACTGGGAAAGATGCTGGCACAGGAAGTTTTTTAGCAGCACTGGCCGAGGCTGCATTCCTTATTGGGGTTGAAAAGAACAGGTTTGCTGTAATTTTTGATCTTGCATCCTGTAAAATTTTCTGATGCACTTGCGATTTCTTTAATGAGTGAAAATTTGACATTATTCCCCCCTTCTCCCAAGGTTTTGAGGAAATCATGCATGTTGAATCCTAGAAAAAAAAAAAAAATAGTGCAACTCTACAAGGAACATGACCAGTTTCCCACCGCCTGCCCCCGTCCCTCTTTTGCCCGGTGGGAAAATATTACTCTTTGACTCAGATGTTTGAATTCTGAACCAAAACTTTTCTTCCTTTTTAAACTAGAAATGTTTTGACATAGGATTTTTTTTTTGTCTAGAATTTTTGTAAATACTGTGTTTTTCGAACACAATCTCCCTATGTGACCAACGGCAGAAAATCTATATCTCTAGGTATGTTATGTGTTATAGTAAATGCTGGTTATATGACCCCCTGTAACCTTCTCCTCAGTTATTGCTCAGAAAAAAAAAATACTGGTTATAAGAACTGCAACTAGAAGCTATTTGATATTATGTGATTGTAGAACACCTTACCAACTTAACATTGGAGTTGAGTAAATGTTTGGTAAATACTTCATACTTATTATGGTATAGAAAGATTTTAGATACATAGTCTTTGGTCACGTAATAGTGAGGAAAATTAATCTTAGCGTCCCAATTAACTGTGCTACGGAACCGGAGTGCTTGAACAAGAGTTCCATAAGACATTTTACACGAACTTTGGGGTTTGGGAAAGATAGATTAGCTGTAAGGAGGTTTTGGAAGTTTTTTCCTTCCTAGTGAGAATTATGAACAAATCTTAGAACAAAGTATTCTTAAGATCTATCTGTTTGAAAGATATTGGGACACTTCATCTGCTAGAGAACTCCAGACTTGGCTTTTAGGATTTCAAATGTTGCTGATAGTTTGAATGCCATCCTGGAGAGTCGCACTAAGTGTAATGAAATAAGGGTGAATCCATTTTGTCTCTTGGTATGTGGAATAAATCAAATTTATTAATGGAGGTAAATCATAAGTAAATATGTTTGCATTTATATAAATCATATTAATCAGCCGTGTTTACTTTTAAAAAATTGAACTTGAGATTTATCAATTTGAATTAGTCAAGTCAATAGAGGTTCTTGAGTTGGCTTTCCTCTTGTTGAATCTGGAGAATGCTATTTCTTGTTGAAATAAATGTAAACTACATAATATTAGTCACTGACTTATGCCTAGAATTTCATCATGAACCTTGTCTTGCGTCTGGCTGATGATAGCAGGAGATCCCAGTGAAGCTTATGCTGTCTCCATTGTAATTTGTGAGCCAGCCAGCATTTCATTAATCATATGGTGTTTCTAAAGGAGACTACTTGATGGTCATAGTCCAGGTTAGGACATAATCAAGACCTATAGAGACATTAATCAGTGAATAGGTAGTACTGATATCTTATATACTTGGGCAGTTAATAACAAGAATGATGATGTTAAGATGAATTAGCGGCATTACAAGGAAAAACATTTCAGATAAGAATGACTTTGTAAGAAGGGAAAGATAGACATGCTTGTGGACAAGATGAAGCACATCATCCAAGATGGTGTGATCATGTTCAACAAAGACATGCACTGACAACAAAGTGATTTGATTTAAATTGAAGGTGCCAAAGGGACAATAAATTGGTCAGAATGAATGTGTAGAGGGTGTGATTAAAAGACATGATAGCTATAATTTAATGGATGATATGGCATTAGACAAAGGTGTATGGCAAAGAAAGATCCATGCAAACCAACCCAAAGCAGTTGCCTTTAACCTTTATGTAGTGATAATAATATTGATTGGTAAGAGATGGATGTGATATATACAAGCTGCAGGTCAATGGAAATATTCACTTCTAATCAGGCCTCTAGTTGAGCAAAAAATTAAAAATAAAAAAGGAAAAGAAGAATACATAAAATGGGATCCTATGATCAATAACACTAACATCCTGGAAAGCTACATAGCAATCCAAAAATTGCAGAAGGAACATTTCCCACAAAGTGCCACTCATAACATCCCAATCTTGGCACTTGGAGCCATCCCACTAAGCACTGGAGAGACTAGGCGTAACTGACACTAAAGAAAAGCATGCCCGAAGGGTTGAGTGACAAGAAGTGGATCAACAAATGGTTTATTGATTACTCCTGACCCTTACAAAATCCACAGCAGTAGAGAATAATTCAATTTCAAGAAACCTAGTTTTCAATTGTCCTTATGTTATTAGGTTGCTGAGCACATTTATTTTGCAACTTTTCGTATGATCAGAACTTTTCTGATAAGCTTTTTATGGTAACAGATTCCTCCATGCCCATGTACTTTAACCAGTAGACCGGGTATGCAGAAAGAATGCCTCATTTATCTAGATCTGACCTGCTTTGATTTGGATTAATGTTCCCAAATTGATGATGTCAAGCCTTTCAAACATAATTGATGAGCATGTTTCTTAATCCCTCGAGTTTCCAGCAACAGGAGACCATACATATATGTGTGTGTCTGTGCATGTGCTTGTGTGACCATATCGATCAGGGCCTCCCATTACCTATCTTTGACCCCTCTGAATATGGCTCTTCAAAGATCTTGATATTTTAATTTTTTTAACTAGCTTCTCTACTCATAAAGAAATTTACCTCCTATCAGAAAGATGATAAGCTACTAAGGATTTCCATTTTTAACTTCAATGCAGTGATATTGTTGAAATGGCAAGCTATGCACCACTTTTTGTGAATGCCAATGACAGGCGGTATTTTTTTCTCCATCCTTTCCCACAAAATATCTTTCCATATATTAGACTTTTGAAAAAGAATGTTTCTGTTTAATAGCTATACTGAAATTGAAAAACTTTCTATTAAGGTGGAACCCAGATGCAATTGTCTTCAACTCTTCACATGTGTATGGAACACCAAGCTACTGGGTTCAACGTTTTTTTTCAGAGTCAAGTGGAGCAAATGTCCTTAATACAGAACTCCAAACAAATACATCTACGTCACTTGTTGCATCTGCAATTACTTGGGAAAACTCAAGTGATAGCAAGCATTACCTAAGAATAAAGGTATGCTTCCTCATAATTTATCTCAATATTTTTATATTCTAATACTTTTCAAGATCGTGCCATACCCCCAATTTCTAGGCTAATGGTATAGTTAGCATGTGCAGATGTTACTATGTTCACTACATATTATCTGAGGGACTTGTTTACATGTGCTCCAAGAATTCGGTTTCTATTGCTTCTACTGCCTTCAAATGACATATGTTCATGCCTTAGATTCCAGAAACTCATGTGCATGTTTGATACACACATACAGATATATATATATATATAACATATACTACTACGTATAAGTGTTTATACCATTGACATTAAATGTTATCTATGGTGGATAGTTTGTTTGATTTTTACTTGGATTGAATTTAGCACACAAAATACAATACTTTACAATGTGTTTAGCTGGCATGCTCTTTGTTTTCTTATTAGAATTTGCCCTTTTGTGTTTCCAGATATGCAGGAATTGGTTCTTAGATCTTTAATTTTTTTTGTGAATGTATTGCATCGAGCAATAAGGTTCCTTTACATGCATTGTGTCTGTTCCCCTTTTTGTTCATGTTTTTATCTTATCCTGCATTCGTTCTGCGTCTGCACTCTCATTTTTCTTGTCCTTACTGATGCATTCATTGGATATTTATTTATTTGTTGGGGTTTGTCGGAAATTCTTTACCAAATTGAGTTTTTGATGTTGAATAATGAGGTTTTTATAAGCAAACTCTTGAATTGTACAGAAATTGATTCTGCTATAGTAAAGTATACTTTATTTATGTTCTTGTCAGCACAAAAGTCTTTCTGCTTTCTAATTCATGTGTAAAACATAAACGGAACCAACCTTCATTTTGAAGACTAGGACTATTGAATATTTATCACATTTCTTTGCAAATGTAAAATTGTTAGACATTGTACTCTAAACAGTACAATCAAATCACAAATAAAATAAAATAAAATAAAAAATAAATGGTACAATCAGGACCATTTAGGCATCTACCTGACTTTTAGAGGAACCAAAATTTATTAATCATTCTGCCATCATCAATCAAATATTTGGTGTCATCTGATTTAGTGATCAAAAACATTTATACATGGCATCCTGGTAGTTGATAATGGCGGAAAATTTCTTTTTCTAGAATTCTTCAGTCTGTCTTAGTAAATTTTTCCTGTTGACTACACAGAAAAGAAGAAAACGCACACGAAAAACACATTGATAGATAAATAAGAGGCAAGACAGTGCAATTACGAGTTGTAACATTCAGTTCAGTATGATGAATTAATTTAGTGATTTTGCTAAGCTTTCTGTATTTTTGTCTGTTGCCGTTTCGAAACTTGATAGTTGCATTGTTAGCTGTAGTCATTGTCTACTAAAGTGATTGGACTATGGTTTATATCTGGTTTATGTGGCACTGTTACCACTTTGTGATTGTTTTTGCAGATTGTTAACTTTGGAAGTGTCTATGTTAATCTCAAGATCCGCGTGGATGGTTTGGAGCCTAACTCCATACAGTTTTCTGGGTCAACAAAGACTGTACTTAGATCTGGTAATCTGACGGATGAAAATTCCTTCAAGGAGCCAAAGAAGGTACTGACGGCATCTCTTTTCCCTTGTAGATTATTGTCAGAAAGCATGTTTCTAATTGGTCTAAAAGTCTGCATGCGTCATATATACTTCTGCATGCTACTTTGTACGTACTTAAAATTGCTTTTCTCCAACTCCGAAATAGAAAAAAGAGTATCCCAAGTTTTACTTTTTTTATGAATTTCTTGTGAATTATAATCAAGCTCTACATAGGGAAGTAGTCTAGAATGTGTGATTAACATTTATCTATTCGTTTCTTTTTCTAAACTAATTGGTTTTTGGTTGAAATTTCATGTGTTGGACACATCTCAATTGGAGATAACCCTTGTGGTTCATCCTGAAAAACCTCTATTCGGAACTCTTCAGTATTTTGGTGGCAATGATAGTGTTATCTGCATTGCTAAGAAAGATAAAAAGAACAACTTAACCATAAAAAAAAAAAAAAAATTTCCCCACCTTAATTTTGTCTTCCATTAATATATGCAGGTTGGACCAGCTCAGGGTCCGCTTGAAAATGCTGGCGAGGACATGGATGTCGTGCTCCCCCCGCGTTCTTTCACGTCATTTGATTTGCTAAAAGAATCCAGCAATCTCAGGACCACGGGAACTGATTCTTCCTCTAGATCTTCTTTTTAAAATGTTTATAGGTGAATATCAAGTGTAATTTTATGAAATAAACACAACAATAACCAACTCTATAGAGATGGCATCTTTGCGTGCCAACTATTCAGTTGGAATGTTATCCTGTAAATATTATCAAACTTACTTCCTTTCAGTTCCTTGGTTGAATATTTATGCCTGAATCTTCTTCATTCTACCTTCAGTTAGTTAGTTCTTTTTTTTTTTCACAATTATGCCTGCGAGTGTTAAAATGCAACATTTGAACAGACCTTTCCACTAAATTTGTGGTTGCAAAATACTAAGTGGCTGTAACACTTGCAGTCACATGTTATAGTTATACCAGAAATTCCTCCTTGACAGAGTGCTTTATTATTTAGAGAGATGCATGGGATCATAGCTGGTGCATCCTGTCTAAATTAGTAGCGATTGTCACAGAGATGGACAAATGTGGTCAGGTAGGTCGGTGGGGCTTTGAAAGTGCAACAAACTTCAATATGCAAGTAATAGCCAAACCCTTTGCCAGTAACTCTGCAACAATGCATCCTGCAAGCACTTTTTGTGATAAGCAAGCACTGATCAAACATGCTTGAGATACCAAAAAATGAAAAGAAAAAAAGAAGGCGAACAGATCTATCTATCTATCTATCTGTGCTTTCCCCATATATGAGGAAATATGGAGAACTTTCAACAACAAAAAAGAAGAAAAATCTTCAGATCTGAAGATTGAAATGATCTGTGCTTTCTCTTCAAATTCCCATAGAAAAAAGAATGAAAACTCGTGTATATATATATATATATATGAGATATGGAGAACTTTCAACAACAACAACAACAACAAAAATGTACCTTTAGAAGAGAGGTTCTTCATATCCATAGACCTGAAGAGAAGATGAGATTTCTCTTTGAGTAATGCCACACACTCTCACTTTCTCACACCCATTTTTCCACAATTATAAGTGGCTTTTAAAAACACCATTGCATTTGTAATGAATCTTTATTGAATTTAAAATCAATAATGGTTTTAAAAGCCACTTATGGGTGTGGGGAATGAGTGTGGAGAAGTGTGAGTATGTGTAGCATTACTTTTTCTCTTTAGATCACCAAAAAGTCTAAGAGTGTAACCCCCCAAAATATTAAATTGGATTAAGTATGCCATATAAAGCTCAAGAATGCTATATTGGATTTAAGGGGGAATTTTTGACTTTTTAGGATTTCTTGTGTAGCCTAAACGTTCGAAGTTGGATCTCAAACAATCGAGACAAACATTCAAAGTTGGATTCAGAACATTTGATGTCAGTCGAAGAGCTTTTAAAATTTAGCCACCTCAACCCTTATGTGTATGCATGGACTTCTTTAAATACCCCTTTTATGCCCCTTAGCCTCTATTTTTTGACATCCTTCAACTCAAAAAATCCAAATGAGAGAGAGAGAGTGAGCTTTGGAGAGAGAATGAGCTCGTTTGTGGTTTTATTTTCAAGGAAAGGTAATCACTAGCCTAATCTCGATTATATTACTATTGTTAGCATTATATGCCATTGTTTAGCTACTGTTTAACTAATTCTTGTAGGTTTAGCTTCCTAGTTGTATATTTGAGCAGATAGGGTTAATATGCTAGTTTGGATAATGGATATTGCATAGGTAGTTTATACTAAAAATCTTGATATCTTGTTGGTTTTGCATGAGTAACTTTATGTTTAAGAGCTTTAAGATAAACCCATGAATTATGGTAAGGATTTATGCTAGATCTAGATATGGGTTAGTTGTTTAAAGACTAATGATGAGCTATTATATGCATGAAAGTGATATTTGTGATTAGGATAGTGCTAGAAATGATGTTGGAACCTTAGGTCATGTTGGATTGAGGATGAGATGTGACTTTTGGTTCAACATGGGTTTCTACCAGGCACCAAATGTTTGATGTTGAGGCCAAACATTCGATGCATTCTAGCCAAACAATCGATGCCAGGCAGTGAGCTTGTTTTGAAATATCTTAGAGTTTAGAATCTTCTTAGCTTGAGATTAGAGTCTAACAATAGACCCTTTCACAGATTTCAAGGTTGGCGAATATCAGGGAGTTTGCACAGAGGAAACATACGAGCAAGGTGAGTAAAACTCAAACAAATACTTGTTATTTCAATTCTTTCATAACATGAATATTTTATGTATCAAACACGTATATTTATAACCCTCATGAAACCCAGTTTAGATTTAGAATAACGTGAACTCTAGTTTTATGAAAACTAATGATGAAATATATGAGTTTTGTAAACACATGCATGAAAAGACAATGGATAAATGCATTATATGACATGGTGCTTCATGTATAGATGAAGACTATAGGCTACTATTATACAAGTTGACCCTATGGTCCAAAGATTTATGTTTATTTTTTTGACTATGGATCAAATGGTTTTTATCGTGACCGGCGGAACCATGTTTGATTGGTGGTCACTAGTTAGTAGCATGAGCCACCGAAGGACAGACTTGGTCGAGCTGTTACGGATGGTATGTGGCAACATTTGGGATATCGATGTTGTACTACAGGTCTCTCAGGATAGCGTGTACCCTACCAATAAAGGGTTAAAGGATTGGATAGACTATATGGAATTAAATTATGACATGTTTTTCTTAATTATCATATACTATATCTATAATGCATATTCATGATGTTTTTGTAAACAACAGTGGACTGCATCTTTATATTGCTGCTTTTGAATTATGAGCCTTTTATAAACAACCAAGTTCATTATATGATGACATACTTCACCATTTGCATTTTTATTCACTAAATCGTGGACTTACACTTGTATCTTTTCTACCTGTAAAACATTTGTTGTTTTATAGTTGGACTACCTTTAGATGTTAGATTTGAGAAGGACCTCAAGGCAATTGCGGCCGTTTGACGTAGTGATATTGATTCAATTTGTGCTTGAAGACTCATTATAGGACTTAAGAGGCTGCTAATGATAATTAGTATTTTCTGGGTGATGTTGTAAACTTAGAGTTTTGATGCATGTTTGTGTATTTAGGTTTAGTTTGGATCTTCTATAATGTTGATGTGTACAATGTAAGGACTTCAAATAACGTGATGATTTTTAGTAAATGCTATGATTGTAATTATTAACGTCAATAGAATGATAGAAAAATCATTTATTCTGCGGCTTAGTATTCCCTTTTTGAGGATTAGAAATGTTGAGAATCATGCAAGAAATCATAAGAAAACATTGCACAACAGAATATAAAATTTTTCTATAATCTAGGATCATAAACTTCAAGAGTCAACATGTTTTGAACAATTCTAAAATCAAACTAAAACAAAGTATAGATTTTACTCACATAGATTTTCGGTCTCCTCAAGGGAGCTAAAGGATTTTGGTTTTTCTTCTTGTCGTGGTTTCTTCATCCTCTTCATTGTTGATCTTCGAAGATGATAATGCTTGCCAAGAACATGAAGAATACCAAGAACTTCAAGATCTTCAACGGGACTCAAGTTCTTCAAGGATTCATGATGAAGAACAAGATGAACTTCGAAGAACACTTGTTTTTTAGAATTTCAGGTCTTTTTCTTGATGGCTGAATATGACAGTAAGTGTGGCCTCACAGTTTGAAGCAATAGCAGAGATATTTCTCTTTTTCTAAATTTACTCACTAATCTAAATTAACCTTGAGGATCGACTACAAGGGGAACTTGTTCCCCTTGAAGCTTCCTTTCTTGCATAGGCTTGACTTTATCCCCTGTAGCCCACTGCTCTTTTTCTCTCTAGACTGTGGTATAGGAATTAAATTCATTGGCCCAAAATTGTACAACCAAATACACTTAAGAATTAATTCTTAAGCTCATGTTTATTAAAATAAAACAAGATCAAATTAATATTAATATTAATTTCTAGCCCATGTTTTATTTAAATAAAACATATGCAATTAATAAATAAATAATGACTCATTAAATATTAGTCAATTTACAATAGCTCAAAAAGGAACCCAAAAGAAAAATAGATTTAGCTTCTTTAATCCCATGATATCAAGTTATTCAATACCTCATCACCCTGATTAATAATCACAATTAATTTCACTAAATATTGTGACTGCACTTTAATTCATATTTTGCTAAAATAATTAATCCTTTGTGACATACTTAAAATTACCATATTACCCAGCCATGGATCATATTCTATAGTTAAACCAAAGATAAATATAACTATCACTTTATTCACTATATCTTTTTTTCTTGAGTATCCGAATCCAAACCTCATGAATTATCCCAATGTACCTTGTGAGATTCAACTCATCCTTGTACACTGTTTCAGTTAAATACCACTGAAAACACTTAGGCCTAAGATTCAGGATGACCACTTTTACTGATCCTAAAACAATGAGAATATCCTTATTTCTTTGTTTTCTTACAAAGGATTTGAACTCCTTTTTGAGGAGTGATCTACTACGATGCGACATGTTAATTATCCAACGTATAGAGAATGTATGAGCACTGATTTGATCTCACTCCAATACATCAAAACAATTTACACTTGATATTCGGTTCACAGTATTCTCAAGATTTAGCGTAATATACACATAAATAGTCGTTCATGCACATTATCTATGACAGTTATTTATAGAATAATAATGGCCTATATGGTCCTATTCAATGCATAACCCTGCAAGACTCTACCTTGCTACAACACTAACTATGTCAACCTGAAGTTGCACTGCTTCACTAGATCAAGACAGATCATTAAGATTGACATGTTATAGTTTAGGAGGAATTCTCGGTTCCACTTATAACTACGAACGAATATTTAATAAGTTACAAAGAAAGCTTTTGACCATGGTCTTCTGTGTAATAAAGATCCATTACTTATATTACAATAAAATATAATGTAACTTAAGAAATCTCTATATGCACACTACACATATATGCAATCTAAGACAAACTATAGACATGCATGTTGTTCATTGATTAGACCATGGATTTCAACAACAAAAATCATTACATTATCAATATATTATGATCAATTGGAGTTTTGGACACTAGTTCCAACAAGATATCCCTTGATCTTATTCCTTATGGAGTTTGATTGTGAGGTGAACCGAGAAGTTAATTACCAGCTAATTAATTTCTCGAGGTGTTACAAATAGTGCATTTGGGAGTGTGATTCAAAAGCCAAACGTATGATGATAAACTAAGTCACAGAAAGTTTATCGTTTGGGAGTGCAGTTAAAAAAAAAATTGCAATTTGAACACGTAAAAAAAAAAAAGAAAAGTGTTTTCAAATCGAAAGCATGGAGGCTTTTTTTAAAAAAAAAAAACGTGTTATTTTGAAAGCTGAATTGTGATTTAAAAGGTCAAATATTGATTTTACCAAATACTTAATTGTGTTTTCAAATCGCATTTTTTGAAATCGTAAACCCAAACAGACTTTTAAATATGCAATTACGAACGAAAAGAAATGAAGAAATTTTGTTTTGTTTTTGTTTTTTTGTGAGAAGCGAAAAAGGTATGATATAGACCTTGGGGAAGGGGGAGAACTACAATGCAAAGGTGGACAGGAGATGATGGTGAGGGCTTTTTTTTTTTTTTTTTTTTTAACGATCCAAATTTAATAAAACTATTTTAGCCAAATGACATTGTTTTCACAATCTCAGCTTAGAACTGGCATATCTTTTTTTGTATTTTGCTTTTATCAATTATGTAATAAGCCAGACATCAATTATTCCCCTTTCCACCTTTTTCTGTTTTCTGCAAATTTTCAGCACCATTCCCATGCTCAATACTAAGAAGCTTTTATCCATGTACTGTGAAGTTTCTATCCATGTTGAGTACTGAACATGGGGGAATGGTAATGAAAATTTGCAGGAAACAGAAAAAGGTGGAAATGAGAATAATTGATGTTAGCCTTATTACATGCTTGGTAAAAAAACCAAAACAAAAAACAAAACAAACAAAATGAAAAGGAGAGGGAGCGAAAAAAAAAAAATGTTATATCTCAGAGCTAAGATTGTAAAAACGATGTCGTTTGGTTAAAAAAATTGTTAAATCTGGATCATTTGTTATGTTTACAAGAGATTATTATTATTATTATTACTATTACTATTACTATTTTACAGCACCTAAGCTGAATCCAACAAAACTTATGTATTAAAAGGTGTTGGGTTGGAAACTGAGTTTCGACCCGATAACCATTTGGATGTTAAAAATCTAAACTGATCCTCGAACTGAAATTAATGAAACCTAGCTAAATTCCATCGACCAAGTTGGGTCTTCGGCATTTTTGAACACCCCTAATAAATACTATATGAGTTCATTGCATCTAAGTCATCTCAATCAAATTTCTATTTCAAATATATTATGGCTCACAAGCTCTAAAACTTCTCTCTCAAACTTTTAGAGAGAGAACTTCCCCTTCTCTTCCCTTATGGAATGACCAGGCCATATCCCCACTAGCCCAATAACCAAGTGGCCCAGGCATGAGCTCAAGGCCACGAAAGACACCCCAAGCCCAGGCCTGCCAATAAGCATGTCCATCTGGTAAAATCTGACTTGAGGCGCATGTCACCAAAGGGGAACCCACGTAAAGCAACAAATCCCTGTATTAATGACACGATAAGTCCACAATGATAAGGGTAAAAAGACCACTGGCCAAAGAAATCGCTTAAGGAAAAATGATCCCCTAAAGGCAAGGATCCGTTAAGCCCTAGAAAGAAGGTGAACACTAAAAGAAACCCCCATCATGATCAAAGGCCCAATCAGCCAAATAAATGACTGATTGACGATACTTGCAGTCTCATCAAATCAAGACCAAGTCTACATAGGTCAGTAGAAAGAACGGCACAGGTATGCCCTAATCTCTATCTTTCTCTTTCATTATCTTGAATCAACCTACTCCAATTCTTTTACTAACTTTAGAATTGGAGGTAGTGCCTCCACCACCAACGACGCGCTACTCTGATTCTATGTTTTGTAGGTATTGCCCAACGAGTGTTCGGCATGCATGCTCATTGTATTAATAAGGAAATATTTTTCTCTTTATAAACAAACAGGAACAAATTGAAAAATCAAGAAATGATCTCTGCAACTAAAATTAAAAATGTCTAATTTGTGGTTAATTATAATAATGTTTAACTACAAGTAACCAAGAATTTACAAAACCCCCATTAGAATACAAAGAAAGGACAATCACTAATAAAAACTTATCTATTATATAACTTCTAATAAACACATTATCAATTAAAAAATTTCTAGAGTTAAAATATTGATCTATAGCGTGATTTTTTCCAACTAAACATACTGTTTAAACTTTTAGGATGAATATTTGTTTTCATCAATGGTTAACATATTAATTTTTTTATTTTACATATGCTATACCATAGTATTGTCATGTCTTTTTCATAATATTTTGGAAGGAAAGAAAAAATATAAATTTTGATAACTCAAGAAAACAATGGAGGAGATAAAGTTTATTTTATCCACTCTTTACCTTTAGACAGCTGTGGTTGAATATCCTGATTTGCTTAATTTTCATAATTTTTTATCTCTTCTAGCAAAGTTTTCTCTTATATACTTAAATTGTACATTTTGAGTTTTTATTGATATTTTGTTTATTTATTAAAAAAACAGAAACGGTAAATATAAACTAAATGACACTACTTCCCCCATTGCCTCTTTGGTTCTCTTCATGAGCTCGTTGGAGTTGCGGTGCCATTCGTTAATGGAAACATTGTCAGCGTCTGCAAACGCAAAGCTTTGCAAGAAATTCAAGCGATTTTTATAACTGCAATTCATAGGACAGGGAAAGGACCCATCTCCAATTTTATTTTATTTTTTATTCTAATTAACGACACCTACAAAATATACAAATCATTCTAGACTAGTCTTGAAAATGCAATATATTCAAAAAAGAGAAAATCCTTTATTTTCTCTATTTCTTTCTTTCTCTGCCCTTCCTTCTTTCTTTGCCATCGGTTGTCAACAAGTTAGTATTACATGAATGATTTCACAAATACGTAACTGGATAATTGTTAGGTTCTGAAGGAACGTAGGCCTTAGATTCTGAGGAAACTTAAACCTTTTAGATTTTAAAAGAATCTAAACTTTTTACAACCCAATGTTTGAGATTAATTTTGCTTAGCTTTTCATTATTCAATCACACTTCAATAGAAAATATTACAATTGATAGAGGTAGAGATAAACTCCAATACTAAGGAACAATAGAAACCTACTATTACCTGACTTCTGCACAATAGTGCTACAAATAATTAAAAGACTGACTTAAATTATAATTAATATAACTATCCTTATTTAATATAATTCTACTCTAATACAACTTCTAACTTATCCCCACACTACTTCAGTAACAGTTAGCAAATAACCATCTGGATTAAAGTTTCAGTATCGAGCCAATCGTTTATTATTTATTACAATTTGAGGAGATTTGTTCATTATTGTGGGAGTCCCTAATGGGGTCTTAAGATAAGAGATATGGAGAAGGGATCTCATGTGGCCTTTGCCCACTCCCTTTGTTGCTAGCAGGAGGTGGAGGAGTGGAAGCATCACTTCTTAGCATCCTATAATGCACATCCTCTTGTTTTCCGTTTAGATCAGGCTTCGGGTGGAATGAAACTTCTTTCCGACCATATGTTGCACCAAGCTTTCTGGCTTCTCTAGGAAAAGTATTAGCTACTACAATTAGCACAACGGTCACCCAAAGCAATTTTTGACGACTTATATCCATCTTATTGTTCAATCTTCAACTTTGGTTCTCTCTGGCTCTCTTATCCTTAACCCTTTAAATAAAAACCGGTGATCCCTATTTAAGGAATGATTTGACTTTCATTGGTTCTCATTGTCCTTTGACATTGTCCTTTGACATTGTCAATTGAATGAATTGATTTTTCATCCTTTGATATTGTGGGATCGTGGGCCTCTGGATTTTTTTTTATAGAATATTTTATTTTCAAAAACCTAAATATCGTGAAGTCATAAATTTTATCATTTTTTTTTGTTAAATATTTCAGATTTGACCCTTTTCCTAGTTATAAACAAACAGGAAAAAAAAAATTGAAAAATCAAGAAATGATCTCTACAACCAAAATTGAGAACGTCTAATTTGCGGTGAAATTCTAATAATGTTTTACTACAAGTAATTAGGAATTTACAAAGCCCACAATAGAATACAAAGAAAAGGATAATCGCTAATAAATTTTATCTATTATATAACTTCTAATAAATACACTATCAATTAAAATATTGATATGTAGGGTATTTTTTTTTCCCAACCAAACATACTATTTAAACTTAGGATGAATATTTTGTTTTCATCAATGGTATAACATATTAAATTTTTCATAAAACACTTCAAAAAAAAATGCGTTAAATCTTTCATTTTACATATGTGTACCATAGCATTGTCTTTTTTGAGATATTTTGGAAGGAAAGAAATAATATAGATTTTGAGAACTTAAGAGAATAGTGACAGAGATATGGTTTATTTTCTCCATACTCTTTGCATTTAGACATCCTTGGTTGAATACCCTAATTTGCTAACTTTTCATGATTTTTTTGATCTTTTATCTCTTTCTAGCTAGGTATTTCTCTTATACATTTTTTTTTAATATCTAAATTGCTTGATTTAAAAGAAGAAAAAAGGTAAATGAAAACAAAATGACACGACTTCCTCCTTTTCCTCTTTGGTTATCTTCATGAGCTCATTGGAGTTGCGGTGCCATTCGTTAATGGAAACATTGTCAGCGTCTGCAAACTCAAAGCTTTGCAAGAAATTCAAGCAATTTTTATAACTGCAATTTATAGGACAGGGAAAGGACCCATCTCCAATTTTATTTTATTTTTTATTCTAATTAACGACACCTACAAATATACAAATCATTCTAGACTAGTCTTGAAAATGCAATATATTCAAAAAAGAGAAAATCCTTTATTTTCTCTATTTCTTTCTTTCTATGCCCTTCCTTCTTTCTTTGCCATCGGTTGTCATGGTCATTTGGATTGTCAATTCATTTCAGAAATGAATTGATTTTTTATCATTTGATATTGTGGGATCGTGGGTCTTTGGATTTTTTTTTTATATATAGAATAATTCTATTTTTGAATCCTAATTTTCGTGGAGTCATAAATTTTATCATTATTTTGAATTAAATATTGGAGATTTGACCATTTTCCTAGTTATAAACAAAAGGGAAAAAAATTGAAAAATCAAGAAATGATATCTACAACTAAAATTGAGAACATCTAATTTGTGGTGAAATTTCCAGTAACATTTTACTACAAGTAATCAGAAATTTACAAAGCCTACATTAGAATACAAAGAAAAGGATAATTGCTAATAAAAATTTATCTATTATATAAATTCTAATAAATACACTATCAATCATAAATTTTCTTAAAATTAAAATATTGATATGTAGCGTATTTTTTTCCAACCAAACATACTAATTAAACTTATAAGATGAATTTTTTGTTTTCATCAATGATATAACATATTAAATTTTTCTTAAAACACTTCCAAAATGGTGTGAAGTTTCATTTTACATATGCTATACCATTGTGCTATGTCTTTTTTGTGATATTTTGGAAGGAAATAAAGAAGAGAAATTTTGAGAACTCAAGAAGACAATGGTGAAGATAAAGTTTATTTTCTTCATATTCTTCACCTTTAGATAGCTGCGGTTAAAAAACCCTATTTTGCTTAATTTTCATGATTTTCTTGATTTTTTATTTCTTTCTATTTATGTATTTCTCTTATATATATTTTTTGTATACCTATATTGCACATTTTGAGCATTTATTGATATTTAGATTATTTAATAATAAAAAAAAAGGGATAAATATAAACGAAATAACACGACTTCCCCCTTTGCCTCTTTGGTTCTCGTTAATTGCAACATTGTCAGGGGCTGCAAAGGCAAAGCTTTGCAAGAAATTCAAGTGATTTTTATTACTGCAAATCAAAGGACAGGGAAAGGACCCATCTCTAATTTTTTTTTTTTTAATCCTAATTTACTACACCTACAAAATATACAAATCATTCAAGAGGGTTTAGGAACTGGAACTGTGTCAGAAAATATCCTCTGTTTTCTGTCTTTCTTTCTTTCTTTCTCTGCCCTTCCTTTTTTCTATACCATCAGTTGCCAGCAGGTTAGCAAATGGCCATCTGGATTAAAGCCTCGGTATCGCGCCAAATCTGGACTGAAGGAGAAAGGTCAAACCAATGAATCAGCCCTGAGGATATTACATTTACAGAGAGGGCAGCTTGCATTTATTCGGAGCCATCTGCTGATGCATACACAATGAAAATTGTGGTTGCAGGGAAGGGTACAAAGCTCCACTCCATCTACATATCGTGAAAGGCAGATGCAGCACTCCTACCAAACAGGCATGCAAATTAGAATCCATGTTTTTTTTTTTACTGTTCTATAAATTTTGCACCTGCAATGACCAAAACAATTGGAAGAAACAAAATAGCTTCCTTTCTATGCTATCATGACTATCACAGACAAATAAAGTGAAATTGTAAAAGTTCGATGAATATCAACGGGATGATATGGAAAAATAGAAACACAGTAGCAATATTCAAGGTATGTTGTTAGATCATCTGAGTTAGATTTTACTGATAATAAGCAAGCCACCCAGATATATTAGGTGAATGGACATCCATCACACAAATGACAAGCTATGTTGGGTGCAACCATCAATCCCCTACCACAACATGTGAAATTTTGTTGCTATCTGATAAATACCAATCACAAGGGAAAAAATCGGTGATTTTCTAAATGCCAATAAAAAGATGTAACCAGCAACTGATCATATAGTAGTAATCACGAAGTCATCTTGTCATGAAAAATCTTTGTCAGTTCAGAATAACTTTTTGAAAATCTGTAGTATTTATATTCCTCATCAAAACTAATTGGCATGACATGTCAATTGCCACTTGAAAAGGCCACAACTTGAATTTTAAATCAAGTTTTGATTGAAAAAAAATCAAGTCCTTGCTTTCTTGCCAAAGAACTATTCATCCAAGAAACAAGAAAAATATACGGTCATGTTTGCTAAAGTTTTTTATTTCTTTTTTTTTGATAACTAAAAGTTTTTTATTTCTATTCTCAAAACAAATATAATAAGAAATAACTCAAAATACATAACACTCCTAAAAACACAAAGTGTTTGCACCTTATGCCGCATGAGAACATTTTTTCAAACTAAAACTAAAAAGACAACCACCAAAACACATGAACAAACATACCCTTTTTCCGTTTCTCAACTGCACATGACCATACTAGTCTAAGCATATATTTCAAAAAATTCCAAAATTATACCCACGATCAATATCACATGCAGATGGGGTTCAAAATTATTACATCATTGAAGATGTAAAGATCCTTGGTGGAAATAAGGGGTAAAAAAAAAATTGATATAAATGAGAAAGAGCAGCACAAGATGCTTCCACGGAAAATAAACCAATAAATTTGAGCAATGAAGTATATCTGATGCAAAGAGAAGAAAAACACAGAAGATAAAGCATTGGTGCTCACAGAATCCTCTGGATGAAGAGAAAGTTCATTGACATGGTTCCTATTTGCTGATTCCACCCTTGCCCATTCAAATTTCATTCTATCATCATCAAAGATCCCCAGTGGATTGGCCTGTCGAAATCTATACTTGGGAAGAGACTTGATATCTTCTTCAGATGCACCTTCTCTGATTGTCTTAGCATAGGCAAATGCTACAATTGGGATGCAGCAGCAGAGAGCAAAGAAAATGATAAACGCCATTCCAACGCAAAAGATGATAAAGAATACATCAAAGGCTAGAAAAACCACTGTTAACCTGCGTATAACTCACAAGGTCCATACATCACTGAGGGTTCTATTACATTCATTAAAACTAAATCATGGTTCATTATTATCTGTAAGCTTGCATACTTTGCACATGCCAGAAATTTTTAACTTTAATGATGATCTTGAGTTCTTATTGTTGAAGGCCCGTACAATGATCAACAATTTATCATCATGAACAACAAAAAAATCAATGCAGATATTTAACAAAGTTGGAATTAAGGGATAAAATTAAAAACTCAAAAAAAAAAAAGGGAATAATGTAGCACTACAAAGACATTAACAAATGATACAAATTAAATCTCTTCCTTTGAGCATCCCTAAGCTTTGCTCTTTGTGTGCGTGCGTGCGTGTGTACATATATATGAGAAACAGGGTTTTAAACAATTTGAACTCTTAATTTGTGTAATTTGGGGGCGAAGGAGAGAAAAAGAAAACAGGGGAATATTCCAGATAAACATAAGATTGCAGACACTAATACAGTGTGAAAGTACTTTCCTTTTTCCTTTTTCCTTTTCTGATCCATAGAATCAAAACAGTCTGTCCATGTGCATTTGTTTACAGATATGGAAATTAAAGGCTCCATCAATCCAGTAGAGAAAACATGCCCCGAATTCTTGCATAGTTTTTTACTTGTTTGTCTTTATTCATATCAAGCATTAGAATCGTGGTTCTTACCAGTAGAGGCGAGGAGAATCTTGCAGAAGTGCTTGGCCACCCACAACAATCCAATAGAATCCCAACACCCACCAGACGGAGGATATGATCGTATTTATTGTCTCTAACCTCTTCACAAAGCTGAAAAAGAAAATTAAAACCGAAATTGGAGATACATGAACATTCTTCAATCATTGTCACAAGATCTGAGCCCTTCAAGAAAAAAAGGGGGAAAAACAAAAAAAAAAGGTTACCGGGCTTGAGAGTGAGGATCACGCGCAGAAGAAAAGGGGTTGAGAGAGTGAACGTAGAGAAAGGCGACATGGAAAACGCAGTGGAGAGAGTACCCAGAGAGCCAAACCCTGAGAGGCGTCGACGGCCTCTCCTTGAAAGTGGAGAGGAGCACCACCACGGCCACCGCCAGGAACGCCAGGTCAAGCACCACAATGGGCTTCCAGTAGTAGTTATAGTAGTAGTAGTAATAGCCGCAATTTGTTTCTTCTCCTGTGAGGTGGCTGTCGTCGTCTTCGTCGTGGTGGTGCTCCGCCGCAATCAGATGGGTGGCGTGGCGAGTGAGAGGGAGACTGTAGGTGGGCCGCCAGAGCACCGAATCATTTCTCCCGTTGTTTTCCATGCGTGCAGGCCGAGGCGAGGAGGGAGTGGGGTGGGGAGTGGAAGCGGGGCGGTGGGGGGAAGGAACAAAAAAGGAAGGGAGAGAAGGAGCGTAATGACGTCACATCAAGGCGACGTGGACCATTTTTGTCATATTGTCGTATGTCATTTCTCAATGCGTTAATGGAAGTTTGGTTTCGTCGTTAAAAAGAGTAGTGACTGGTGAAGGTCAGGTCAAGTGACAGCGTTTTCTTTTTCTTTTTTTTCTTTTTTCTTTTGTTTTTGTTTTTTGTGTTTTGTTTTTTTGTTTTTTTTTGTATTGGGTCCTAGGAGTGTTCAAGCGGGGCGGTTATTAACCGCTTATAACCGGATAACCGGAAATAACCGGATTACGGATACACCGGACAAACCGAAAAACGGGAAACCCGAAATAACCGGAACGCGGATAACCGGAAATAACCGATACCGGATAACCGGCAAACCGAAAAACGGGGAAACCGGAATAACCGCAACCGGATAACCGGTAGACCGGTTGCGGTTGCGGTTATTATTTTAGAAAAACCGGTTATTAACCGGATAACCGGATAACCGTTTTTATATAATATAATTAATTATTTATTTTATATATATAATTTATATTTTAATTATATACTATATATAATAATACTATATATAGTAATATATATATATATATATATATATATATATTAGCAGGGAGCATTGCCCCTGCTCAAGCAGGGAGCCTCCTGCAGGCAGGGCTCCTGCTCAAGCAGGGAGCTAGCAGGGAGCTCCCTGCTCAAGCTCCCTGCAGCAGGAGATCCCTGCTGCAGGGAGCAAGAAAAAAAAAAAAGGAAAGAAAAGAAGAATATAAACTTGTTCTACATTAATATTAAACAATTTTTTTTTTTTTCACTCCGTTATTTGAAAAATAAATTTTTGATGAAAAGTGATTAAAAATAATTTTTTTTAATCTATAACATAAAAACCCGGTTACCGTTATTAGCAACAGCAACCGGGGTCCCGGTTGCGGTTGCGGTTGCAAAAAATTAAATAACCGGGTACCCCGGTTGCAGTTGCGGTTATTGCCCAATAACCCGCAACCGCAACCGGTTGTGCATCACCCTAATTGGTCCCGTGACAACGTTAATACGACATGATTGGCTTCTAATAGTTTGGAAATTAGGCTATCATCAATCAATGGCTTCAACGAACCACAGAGTACTTCTTTTTTTTTCCTATGTAGTGAACCAAATAATAGACTGATATAACGATGTGTTACGTGTCTAATTTTCAAGCAAGGAACGAATAACATTCGGGATAGTTTTTAGAGTAATATTATATGCTAATTTTTTTTTGTCTAATTTTATTTAATTTTATATATGTGAATAAAGATAAGCCACACAAATATAAAAATAACTCCTTAAAAAAAAAAAAAATCACATATATAAAATTAGGTGAAATTGGACAAAAAAATTTGACGTGTAGCATTACTCTAATTTTTAAGAACCCTAAACTTCTTAAACAATTACTAAAATTGATAATTAACTTCTCATATATTTTATTATTAAGCTCAATAGTTTTATATAAAAGATTACATGAAAGAAGTAAACTAGTATAAAAATAAATAATTCATAGTTCTACTGGGATAACAAGTGCTTTATTAATCCTACTAGGAGTCTTAGTTTATGAGCAAAAGTCTCAATCTTATTGTTATCTAACCAGAGTCCTACTTTAGGAGTAAAGCTCTTCTTCTAATTAATATCTTATTATTGGCTACTTTCTTGGTCTTCAACCAGAACTCCAACTCTAACTACACTCAGCTTAAAATAGGTATGTAACAAACTACAATACAATTTAATAATGTATAGTGACAATCAACCTTTGAATTAGCATTTGTTATTAAAAATAAATAATTTAATTAATTTTCATTATTACATCATTACGGTTGTATAGCAAGACTGATTTATCCTATTTTAATTGACTTTCTTTGTTAATGCTTAGAAGAAAAAACAAAAAAAGAAGCCATTTTAAGTCACATCTCTACTTTTCTTCCATACTCTCCCATTTTCTTCCCTTAAAATCCACCACGTCTCACATTTTTTACTATCGTTGTTACTGCTCAAAATAATTATCAGATTCTTTTTTTTTTTTCTTTTTTTCTTTTTTTCTTTTGGAAGAGAATGTGTTTTATTCCAGAAATTCTTGAATTTAGGGTTCTACTGTTTTGGCAAAATTTTGAGATTCTGAGATTGTTGGTTTTGGAAGGTTCTGATTTATCTGGCAAGATTGACTTTTGAAATGGAAGTATGAATATTATAGTTATGGACAGGGTGTCGACTGTTGAGCCATTAGGCTATCTTTCTAAATGAGTTAATTTTGGTAAGACTATTAATTGGTTTAAGCTTGGTGGGTTTGTTTAATTGGGATTTGGTTGTGTACTAATTGTTTTTTCAATAATGATCGGGTTCTGAAAACATGACTGTCCATTAATATAACAAAACGCAGGAATAAGAAATCTCTTTATTCAGCAAGTCTTCTCAAAGTTTGGAATTTATATACAGTTGATAACAACTCCTTTTTTTTCAATTGATTTTATATTTCTCGTGGACTTGATTCCACGTGCTATAAGCACACCTAACAATTCGTTCTCATTTATTAAAAAAAAAAAAAGACAAACAAAAAAAAAAAAAAAAAAAAAAACCCTTTAAGATTTCTATGTGCAAATACAGAGCTGTCTCTATAAATTTGATTATATTCTTGCAAATACATAAGACTTTGAGATGATTTTTTTTTTTTTTTTTTTTGAGTAATGCTAGAAATTAAAGAAGATTCATTTTCTCTTAAAATTAATGTGACTTTTAAAATTACCATTGCATTTGTAATAAATGATTATTAAATTTTGATATAATGATTAGGGCTGTAAACAAGCTTAGCCAAATTTTACAATTTCAAGATTGACTCATTTATAAGGATACATATTTGAGCCCATTGACAATGTTATTCGAGTCAAGTTGGGTACTCGTCGAGCTCGAGTTAAACTATTAAATTTTTTAATATGTGATCCAAGCGAAGTTCAAGTCTGCGTTTGTGAACAACCTCTATACATTTATCTAAAATATAAATATATAATATGTAACTATAGAAGGCATATTATACAATATAGTATATAACTATAGCCTATATGTAACAAATTAACAAAATATTATTATATATAACTATAAAATAGAAACTATAATATAAGTATAATATGAGCAAATAGTAAGTCTAGTATACTATATATAATTAATTAATTATATTATAAGTGTAATATATAACTTTTGTTAATCATGTACAATGTGTCATATATATATTTCTATAGTTATATATTAACTATTC
>FXXK01002018.1:33830-70034 GCA_900184695.1 Betula pendula
GTGACGTATATACTATAGGTAACTATTTAACTATACTCACATAGTTAGTTAGTTTCTTAGTAATATTAGGTTAAATAGTATATATTAACCTACTAAGCTCGGGAGCCCTAAACAAGTCGGACGAGCCGATCCGGTCAAGCCTTAAACGAGCTAAGCTTGCAAGCCTCTATCAAGTTCTATTAGGCGAATCGGGTATGTATCATTTACTAATTGAGCGGGTTTTATAGTAACAAGCGGGTTTTTATAGAACCGAGTTCGAGCTCGAGCTCAGGTCGGGTTTTACAGAACGGACTATCGAACGAACTAGCTTATTTACAGTCCTACTAATGATGATTTAAAAGCCATATCAATTTTTTGAGACAAAAGAATGACATGGGTCTTCCTTTTAACATTATTTGTTTTTTTCCTCTAGAAATTTAGAATTCAAAGTAAAAATAAACTGAAATGTCTGGTAACATTTTTAGAAATTTTGCTTGCTTCTCAAATGCTAAAAATTATTTTCAAACATTAGTTATACTATCACACTTTTCAAAACAACCACAAAACTATTTTCAAAAACAAAACATTTTCATACAATATTTCTAAAAAAAAAAATTACCATAAAAGTCCAATAGAGCCGTGATATACAACAACCCAGGCTTAAATGAACAATATTTCAACCTGGGCTGGATGAGATTATATTATATATATAATATATATATATATTATATATATATATTGAGACGCACAAAATACTGTTCATGTGCCTGAATTAAAATACTGGTTCATTTCAACCCAGACTTATATTTATATTTATCGAAGTCCAGTGAACTTTAAACTTTTAACGAACTCGTGATGGCCTCCATGATTCTGGCAGCCCCGCAATAGTTGCCAGAGAGTCCACGCGGCCACCATGAACTTCTGTCAACTCCATTGTGGCTGTCCCATCCTACCGACGGCTAACAATAGCCTCCAAAATTATTTGACACGAACATTGCAGTGGCTACCACTGCACGGCCACCACTATAGACATATATTGTAGCCCTATGTAACGTCAGATGAATCATTCCTAATCTTTACTCTCTATTCCATTAATAGGTTTAGTCTTGGGTTTCTAAGTCTAAGATCCAATAAAGAATTCATTATGAAAAATGAAACTAGGGTTAAATGATTGAGACATTATTTTTTTCTAGGATATCTCGTAACACTATTCCATTAATAGGTTTAGTATTGGGTTTCTAAGTCTAAGATCAAATAAAGAATTCATTGTGAAAAATGAAACTAGGGTTAAATGATTGAGACATTATTTTTTCTAGGATATCTCGTAACAAAAATATCTAGTTTTATAATGAGAACACAATAATTTAATTGGAATATAGATGAACCTTTGTAGGTATTAAACAATTCCAAAGAGAGAGAAAGATTGGTAGAAATTAGGTGGGGGAGCTGGTGGGGAGTTGTTTGGTTAGGGCAGCATTGGCGGTGGGAGGCAGTAACCTATAGAAATAAGTGAAAAAAGTGGAATGAGACTTCGTTCATTGTGCTTTTTGGGAATGTCATTTTTCTGTAGAAGCCTTTGTAGAGATTCCTACTTTGTCAAATGAAAGATAACTCGGGAATCAGTACAACATTATTTAGAGTAAAAATAATTTTAGGCCTAGACTGAATGAACAATAATTTAGTCCAGACTTAATTTTGTATTTTTGTAGACTTTATTATTAAAAAAATAATTTTTTTTTTAATCCCATACAGTCTGGACTGAATAAACAGAAATTCAGCCCAGACTGATGTATATCACTGTTTTATTATTTATTACTAGTTTGGATGGCACATGCAAAGCATGTGCTTCATTCATGATACAAAATTATGGTATAATTTATAGAGTAATAATGTTATAGGGAGGACTCAACTTCTCTTAAAATTGATATGCCTTTTAAAATCACTATTAGATCAAAATTCAATAGTCAATTATTACAAGTTTAATTGTGATTTTAAAAGTCACATTAATTTTATGAGGACTCAAGGAAGATTTGGGCTCTTCTTCTAACATTACTCTAATTAATGCTATATTTAATTAATTGGATTATAGTATAAAATGTAAGAGTAATGATACATGTGAACCTTATGTTCACCTAAAATTGATGTAATTTTTAAAATTACTATTAATTTGTCCATTTTACTTTAAATGGGGTGGTAGAGTTATTCCATAGTTAAGATTTGTTTTGTTAATGTATATAGCACTATATTATTTAAAATTTTTAAATAACTTGATAACTTAGAGCTTGTTTGCTAAACACTTCCGACTTTTCTTTTCTTTTTCTCCCTCAAAATCAACACAATTTTTAATATTCTATCAATCACTTTTTAACAATTTTTTTATTTTTTATATCACATCATTCACTTCTATTACTATTCAAATAAAAAAACTCAAAACATTTGACAAACACCCTCATATACACTATATATATAAATTAATGATATATACTACACTCTCATTCTATTGAATTAACGTGGTAGTGCCATTAACTCATATATTATATATATATATATATATATATATATATATAATATATTATATATATATATATATATATATATATATATATTATATTAGTATATATATATCTATATATATATATTAACCAAAAGCTGCTTCAAAGCCTGATGGATATACTACATCAGCACAATATAGATAGTGAGGTGCTATTGTCGTGATAATACATACACCATTACATCTAAAAATATTAATGTTGGCCATAACCCATATTCATTTCAATTAATATTCGAGGTTTTCCATTGCACGATTTTGAGAGGAAACTTTTGTGAAACAGAGTTTTTTTTTTTAAAATATATATATATACCATTGTTATACCACTAGATCCGTACCAAAGAGAGGCCTGAGTGGATAGGTATGAGACGGTATCTGTGTTGATCATCGGTATGTGTATGTATCATAGGTAAAGTGAGAGTCTGACACAGCCATGTGTAGAAGAAGAACAATAAATGATTTGAGCTGAAAAATTCAAATTACAAGTCATTTGTTAAGATGAATAGGTTTTTCACATTTAATTTATCAGTAAGCTCTATGTCTTTCATGGGAAGGCTCCCAGAGATTGTTAATGAAGAATAAGTTGAGTAACAAGATGATTTCAACATTGATTTCAATGTTTGGAACATCCCAAAGTTCCCACCAAAAATATCTATAAAAAGTCCACACGGTCTTTAAGCTCATTCAAAAGTGAACAACATGTCAAAACTGTTGAACAACTTAATGCTTTAAGTAAAGAGCATGAAACATATCAGTTCTTTAGTCCTGAGTCCATAAGGAAACATAAGTCTAACAGCCACAACTATATCTACATCGGATTAGTTCAGGTCGTTGTTAAGCCATTAACAAGAAAAGACCTCAATGCCTCCGTCTTATTATGTTTATGAGATGCACAATTCACTGACTTCAGTGATAGTACTCTCGGAATCATTGAGTCAAATCTGTATAATGGTCCGATTCATTTCGACTATTATCCAAATTTCACAATAAGCCTAAGTGATCCCCATATTTTAAAAGCTTTAACTTTGAACATTAAGACTTCAGGTTACAGAGTCTTAGAAGGTGTTCAACCTTTAGCTTTGATCTATAGGATCTACTATAAGTGTACCGGAACTAACATGAATTTTCAAGTCATTGAAAGAAGTCCTAAGAACCAAACCCTGTTGATTCAAAGTAGTCAACACATTGCGAATATTTGCAATCCTCAAACAATTAAGTGGTCTGACATTAGTTTGCCAAAAAATTGGTGTCTAACTAATGAAAGTCATCCAATCAACTTAAGTAATAATCTAAATAATTTAGATTATATTCAACAATACTTAGATGGCACTGTCAAAATAGACTTTGGCCCTAGATCAAACCCCAATATCCCAACAAGTCGTCTTCAAATCGAAGACATCACCTAGTCTAGCTCATCTAGGCTCACAAAAGGAAAAACCCAAGCCAGAAACTTGTTCTCAACCACTTCAGAAGAACTGAAGCGCAGAGACCGAGAAATTGACAAGGAATTAAAGAGACTTAAGCTTCAAAATCTTGAAGAATTAAATAGACTTAAATCACAAAATCTTGAACTTGAAAAAATCCTCAAGCTCAAAAGTGTCCAGACTGAGTCTGAAGTTAGTCACCCTTACTACACAACACGAAGTCATTTCCCTAAAGATGACTCCAAAAAAGAATCTTTAGATGGAAATAATTCCCCAACTGAGTCTGACTTTATTGTCGAACCCCCTATTAACCCTCAACTCGATATGTTAAGAAAACCTTTCAAAATAAATTTTAAAAACCTTAATGACGATATTGTGTCAAAAGCCAATCTTGAGCGCCAAAGAGTTTATCGTGAAAGATTTAATTTAGAACAAAAGAAAGAAATCTTAAGTCACTGGAAGAAATTCATGAATGACATCGAATCAGAATTCTTCTTTTTCGATTTTATTGATGAATTCTACCCCCCAGGAAATACTATAAAAACCATTACCAAAGAAAAATGGATAAAAGAAGATAACACAATAGTTTCTTTAAACCATCCTCCGCTAGAAACCATTATCACAAGCCACCTCAAAAAAGATATCAAAGCCTCTCCTTTTAAAGCTACATCCCCAGATTAAGAATTAAGAAAAGTTGTTGAAAAAAACAATTTCAACAATCAATACCTACACTCTGTAGGTAAACAATTAGATAAAATTGAAGTTAAGTTAGATAATAAGCCCATTAAGCAAGAAAAATCTTTAATCAAACCTCCAGATATCAAAATTGGAAACAGTTTGAAGGTTAACAAAAATAAGTCTGTTGAGAAAATTGAGCAAATGCTCAAAGAACTCATGGCCAACCAACCTGGTTGTTCTAAAGTCATTTCTGTAGCCACTATCCCTGAGTCTTCAGATACAGAAACCACTTCGAAATTTGATTCTGATAATAACATCAAGCAGATTGAAGGTCCGTTTGGGATTGCAATTTCAAAAATAGCGATTTTAAAACTTGATTTTTGAAAACGCAGTTAAGCATTTGGCATAATCACAGTTTGGCTTTTAAAATCGCAGTTTAACCTTTAAAATTTTGCGTTTTCAAAAAAGCATCCCCTTATCTGAGATTTGAAAATGCAGAAAATCTGCATTTTAAAATTGCAATTTTTTAAAAACACAATTTTCAAACAATCCAGTTTTTGCGATTTGGTTTAAAATCGCACTTATTGTCTACGAAATCGCAGTCCCAAACACACCCTGAGAATACTTTCTCAAACCTTGAGTTAAAAAGAATCCATCAGCCTCAGGCTAATCTCACAAGTCTAACAAAAAATTGGTATCCTAGGCCAACACTTCCGGATATTCAGTTTGAAGAAAGAAATTTCCAAAGCCAATTTTCAGTTTTTTCCGATAAACTATACAAGTGGAATATTGATGGTTTATCCGAACAAGAAATTATAAACAAGTTAACCCACATGTCTATGATTGCGAATAGTTACTATACCAACCATACTCTAAGTCAAATTGAGATCCTTGATCTCTTAACCACAGGTTTTACAAGAACCTTACTAAGTTGGTGGGATAAACATCTCACTGAAGCATCAAAAAATGAAATAAGATATACGGTCAAAACTGACCATGAAGGAAATTCTCTCTTCAATGAAGCAACAGGATTAGCAAATTCTGATGCTATCAATACTTTGGTTTTTTTCATTATTGAGCATTTTATTGGCACCCCAAGTCATCTCACATCTAGGATACATGATCAGCTCTGTAACCTTAGATGTCCAACCTTAAGTGATTTTAGATGGTACAAAGATGTATTAATCTCCAGAGTTATGCTTAGAAACAATAGCAACCAACCGTTTTGGAAAGAAAAATTTATTAACGGTCTGCCCAATCTCTTTGCCCATAAGATTAAACAAGTCTTGGTAGATGAAAATAATGTTATAAATTATGATAGTCTCACCTACAAAAATATCATAAGTGTCATTCAAAAAGAAGGTTTAAAAATGTGCATTGATATGAAAATATCAAACTAAGCCAGTAAGAATAAAAGAAAAGCTAAGTATGAAATGGAAAACTTCTGCGAACAATATGGCATACCCTCTGTAGCACCTTCTAGAAGACATAAAACCCACAAGTCTCATAATTATAAAAATTATGATAAAAGATTTAAAAAATTCAAGGAAAGAAATTTTGTCCCTAATGAATACTATAAGAAAAATGAACATAAGTCTAAGTTTAAACCTAGCAAACCTAAGCAACAAAGATTTAATAAATCTAAATGCTATAAGTGTGGAAAACAAGGACACTTTGAAAATGATTGCAAAGCAAAAAATACTATTAAGCAACTCCAAATCTTTAATGAAGACAAAGAAAACTTAATAAAAGTTTTAGAAATTAGGGATACCGAGTCAAGTGAACATGAGTTTGACATTTCAATCCCAAGTTCATCTTCAAGCTATTGCTCATGCGATAGTGACAACTCTAAGTCCCCCAAAATAAGTTTTGGTTGTCAATACACTTATTGTAAAACAATTAATGTCTTAACCAAAAACGAAAAACAAGAAGAATTGTTACTTGAGTTAATAAGTAAAATCGAAAACCCTGAGTTAAAAACCCAATACTTAAAAAAGTTAAAAAAACCTTCTTACTAAAAAAGAAGTAGGTCAGTCCTCTAAATCAGAAATAAGTTTAAGTAATACTTTAAAAAAGTTTAATAAGCCTAAGAAACAAATCACAATTAATGATTTACAACTTGAACTAAAACAAGTTAAGTTTGAAATTCAGATTCTTAAGGAAGAACATCATGAATTAAAACAAGATGTTAACCTCCTTAAACTTAACCTAAAACTTAAGTCAGCCGCTAGTAACCATAGTGAAGCCGCTTTCTCGGATAATGAAGAACCTAAAAAAGAGAAAGATGAACTTCAAGTTCAAGACAATGTCTTAAACCTCCTTGATAGAATCCAAATTAAAAAATGGCATTCTAAAGTTACAATCATCATTCAAGATTTTAAGTTTACTGTCATCATCTTAATTGACTCCGGTGCATATTTAAACTGTATGCAGGAAGGATTAATTCCTACCAAATATTACAGTAAGTCCAAAGAAACTTTGCGAACTGCAAATGGCAGTAAAATGTAAATCAACTTTGAGCTAAACAAAGCCCGCGTATGTCAAGACAATGTTTGTTTTAAAACATCATTTGTCTTAGTCAAAAATATGACTGACAAAGTCATTTTAGGTCTCCCTTTCATTACCTTGTTATATCCATTTACAACAAATGATGATGGGGTCATCACCTACCATTTAGGTGAACCTGTTAAGTTTAAATTTCTAAATAAACCTGATCTCAGCCAATTAAAGGCCTACCAAAGTAATTCAATTTTTAAGTCCATCAACCTCATCAATTCAAAAAACAAACAAGTTGAGTTTTTACAAGAAGAAATTAAGGTTAAAAAAATTGAAGAACAATTAAGTCAAAAAATCCTTCAACAAAGAATTCAACTCTTTGAAGATAAGATTAAAAGTGAAGTCTGCTCTGATTTTCTCAATGCTTTCTGACACAGAAAAGGCACACTATAAATCTTCCCTACATTAAAGATTTTAACGAAGGAAAGATTCCTACTAAGGCCAGACCAATCCAAATGAGTCCAGAAACTATGGAATTTTGCCATAATGAAATAAATGATTTATTACATAAAGATATAATTCACAAAAGTAAGTCTCCATGGTCCTGTTCCTCTTTCTATGTTCAGAAAAATGCCGAACTAGAAAGAGGAGCCCCAAGGTTAGTCATAAATTATAAGCATCTCAACAAAGTTTTGGAATGGATTCGGTATCCTATTCCTAACAAAAGAGATCTGATCAATAAATTAAGTGGATCTATTGCATTTTCTAAGTTCGATATGAAAAGTGGATTTTGGCAAATCTAGATAAGTGAAAAAGGTAAGTACAAAACAACATTTGTTATTCCTTTTGGACAATACGAATGGAATGTAATGCCCTTTGGTTTAAAAAATGCTCCAAGTGAGTTCTATAATATCATGAATAATATTCTAAATCCCCTAAGTAAATTTTTCACTGTCTACATAGATGATGTCCTCATCTTCTCTAAGTCCATTGAAAAACACTGGAAACATTTTAACTCATTTCTAGAAGTTATCAAAGTAAGTGATTTAGTAGTTTCTGCTACTAAAATTAAGTTGTTCCAAGCCAATATTAGCTTTCTTGGAAACAATATCCACAAATCTAAAATAAGTCCAATCAGTCGAGTTATTCAATTTGCTGACAAGTTTCCTGATGAAATCCTTGATAAAATCCAGCTTCAGCGGTTCCTAGGATCTCCCAACTATGTTGTTGATTTCTATCAAAACCTTCGTAAGAAGTGTAAGTCCCTTTTTGATAGACTTCAAACAAATCCTCCTCCATGGACATCAGTCCATACTTATCTCGTTAGAGAAATTAAGCAATATGTCCAAACTTTGCCTTGTCTTGACATTCCTACCATCAATTCTTTCAAAATTGTTGAGACCGATGCCTCTAACATAGGTTATGGTGGTATTCTTAAGCAAAAAGTACATTCCAACCAACCTGAACAAATTGTTCGTTTCCATTCAGGTGTTTGGAACTCTGCACAGAATAATTATAGTACTATTAAAAAAGAGATTTTATCCATAGTACTATATATTTCAAAGTTTCAAAATGATCTTTTAAATCAAAAGTTTTTAATCCGAGTCGATTACAAAAGTGCAAAACATGTTTTAGAAAAAGATGTTCAAAACATTGCTTCAAAACAAATTTTTGCACGTTAGCAAGCTATTTTAAGCTTTTTTTATTTTGATATTGAATATATCAAGGGAAGTAACAATTCTATCCCTGATTTCTTAACCCGTGAATTTTTGCAATGAAAGAATGACAAATAAAAAGAAGTAGCTTCAGCTTCCTCAAGCCCCCTCTAATAAGCATAAAAATCACATAAGCCAAAGAGCCTTTACAATTGACCCCTTTGAGCCTTTTTCCCCAAATCAACTTATTACCCCAAGCCAATTAAGTCCTTCTCCAAGCCGCCCAAGCTCTTCTCTTGAGGTTGCAAACAAATACACCACTCTGGGTACTGTTCCTAAGCCTTCTTACCAGACTACTTTGGTAAATCAATTTGATCCTTTTGCTATTTCACAGCCTAAGTTTTCCTACCATCCTAGGAATACTGATAAGCCTTCCCCTTATTTTCTCAAGTCTCCTGGCCATAACTTATTTATGGTTGAATCATATTTAAGCCATATTACGTCTCCCCAAACTTTGGCCCAAGCCTACTACCCTCAAGGATGGCACTTCCCTGCCACCCATCCTCTTAAGTCTCTATATTTCTATAGAGATATACTCTTCCACACTAAGTCAGTGCAAATTACTCCAATTTATTACACCACTGATAAGACCAAAATCATCTACCACCATTTCTACATCATGAATTTTATCTCTCAAGCCAAATGGGGAATCCCTCCTCACTCCACTAAGCCCCTTCCTTTACATGAAGCCTTATACTCATACCATGATTATGTTGAAGCTTGGTACAAGATTCTCTTGCACCAAAATCATACGTTTTCCCACTCCTGGTTCATTAATTTTGACAAAAACTTTAAAGGAACTTTTCCTTTATGGTTTCATCGGTAGTGGCAAGTTCATGGTCCAGTTAATGAGATCATGCCCCTTGAAGCCTTAGATGCAATCAGATAATTTTCGACTGTTTACAAAGTTAGCAGACAAGACTCTCCCAAGTTCACTTCATTTCTTCTCTTATTTCAGGGTTCCCTGGATTTTAAAATGGTAGTACAATTTAAGCCAGAATTGCATTTCAAGACAATTCTCAGTTAAGTGGTGGGATAGGTATATCTTTTCCCGTGCTCAAGAACGTCTATATGCTGAGTTTCCAGCTAAGCCAATATCTCCTCCAGCAGCTCTAAGTCAGCCTGAGTCAGTTCCACAACTCCCTCGAGCTCCAAAAAAGTCAAGCCCTTCTTCTTCTTCCTCCAAAGGAAAAAGGACCTTTAAGAAAGACATTTTGGCCATTGCCCAAGCCCTCTTACAACAAGCATTTGAAGCCAATGATGATGAAGAAGCCTCTTCAGCAGAATCTTCAACTCATCTGAACCAGCTCCAGTTTGATCTGTATCGGGACTCTCAAGACCCTTTTGCAGACTAAGTTTTACAGTTCTACCCTGTCGGTAGAATAGGACAAAATAAGAATAAGTCAAATTCCCGACCAAGTACTATTTATGAATAGTGATTTTGACTTTTTTCACTATTCATCCAAAGATTACCCTTACTTTCGGTGCTTTTCCCCTAAATAAAAGCAGAAAGCATCTGCTTTCGGCAAAGTTTCAGGATAGCACTCAAGTATGCTCACTCAAGTCAGAACCCTCATGATTCCACCCCAAGCCTAATGGTTATAAAAGGATACTCTCAGAAGTTGAAGGCAGAGGCAATTCTACACTCTTTTATTTCACTCAGAAGAATCCGAATACCCCTCACAAGCCAAATATTATCAAAAACTTGTAATATTTCATTTTTGTTATATTTTAAGATGTATCAATCAGAACAATTTCTGATCAAGTTATCCTAAGTTCTTTGTAAGTTTCATTTTCATTTGCAAAGTTTTAAATCAAGCATTACTTTCAAGTCTATTATGATCTTTGAATATTCTGTTTTATTATATTCAGATTACGATGTTGAGTTACGCATGCTAATTACTCTTTTCATTTATTCTCATCATTTCTCATATTTCACCCTTTTTTTAAGAGTTTTTTTCTTTCTTTCTTTTATTTGTACACAGAACATTAGTTATGATTGCATGATTGGATTTAAAAAAAAAAAAAAAAACGTGAAGTGTGAAACTAATAAATCTAGAAGGTTAAAATTGTTATTCTATTCTCAAACAAAATACACTATTCCCTTGTCAATAACTGTTTCAAACGTTCTACACTCCACTATTTTTTATTTATTTATTTTTTTTTTCTATTGATGGCTTCACTTTCAGAGTGAGAAATGAACTTTTATTATGTAAAGACAAAAATACCAAAATAAAAACATTTATTCCTCACCAATAAAATTGGTTCAATAAAGGAATGAAGGGCAAAATAGTCATTTAGGGGGGCAACAAAATAGACCTATGAAATGACGAAAAAACAAAAAAAAAAATTCCTTATTTCTAGCAAAACAATCAGAGTGTGTAAATAAATCGAGGGCAAAAATGTCTTTAACCATCAAATAAAAATTTACTGTTTCAAGGATAGGCTCTTTATATATATATATATATATATATGCTACATTTCACACACAATTATCACTCATGTCATACCGGTTGATAGATCATAATTTATAGTGTTTTAAGTAGTTGATATTGTAAGTCATTTACAACACGTCATATCAACCGGTGTGACATAAATAGTGATAAATGTATGTAAAAAGTATAATTATTATTATATATATGGGATAACTTCACTTACCTTATGAAATGTCACATCATTTGTAATATCTTCTCACTCAAAATTCAAAATCTCTTAGTTTAGTTTATCCAAGTTCTAATTAATTGCAATATCCCCCCTCCGTTAGGCTTTTTTTGTTAAATCAAATAGCAAAATGGGTGAGATGACCTTTATGCCTCTAAAAAAAATTAAAATTACAAATTTACCCTTAATTACGAATAAAAAATTATTTAAAAAAAAAAGTGGACCCAAACGTAGGTGACCCACGTTGGGTCACTGCCAGACCCACGGCCTTGGGTCTGGTGATCCACGATGGGTCGTTGGGTCACCTTGTGACCACGAGTCACTTTTAAAAAATTAAAGTTTGAAAAAATCGAAAAATCGAAGGTATTTAGGTTCTTAACACCCATTTGCTAGGATTTAATGGAAAATTCAAACGTAGGAATGACATTGCAACTAATTAAAATTTCGATATACTAAATTAAGAGACTTGAAATTTTTGGGAGACATTGCAAAATGGGTGACATTTCAAAGAGGTAAGTGAAGTTATCCCTATATATATAAGTAATATTATTTCTTGTGGGGTTTGTTTTGCATAGAGAGGTAACGTTTGCTTGTGTTAACTATATGTTTTCTACGCATCAATTGAAGTCTATCAATGGGGATCGATAAGAAGATTACTCTCAGAAGATTGACCAACAAAGGACTTGGAGCATAGACACATGAAGAGCGGGTCATCCTACATATTATCTAAGTGAATTACATGGGGTTGTAAATTTACTACGCATGTGGTTAGTTCTTTTAATAGTGGAGTGATATCCTGGGTTTGGTTGCCTCGAAAAGATTTTTTTTCTTGTTGTAAGGTTTTCCTCTTCATCAACAAAATCTTGTGTTGATGTTTGTTATGTTTGTGGTTTGATTCGCATATTCACTATAGAATTTTTATTGTTATATATATGCTTTGATTGTTTTATTCTGCTTCGTATTGGGGTCTAAATAGATAGAATGGTTGGCAACTCATTGTTTTGCCACTCTCAATTGGTATCATAAAGGGTGAAAATTATATTTTTTTGTGAAATCCTTGACCCCTGTTTTTTTGGATTCATCCATGAAAGTATGTTGATAGGTGAGAACATTTAGGTTCCCATAGCTTGTATGAATTGTCACTCAAAGTCACGTGTATCTGACTCTGTAGAAGACAATCTCCTTGAGCATTGGTTAACATTAGGCAAAAGAGTTTTCAAAAAACTCAAGATTGATAGAGATAGAGAATACTTGATCTCTGAGTTGAAGAATGATTGTAAGGTTTGTTATGCTTTGCAAGCTATAAACACTTGGTTGAGAGATAAGATTCAAATTCTTGAGATGGAATAGTGAACAGAGGATTCTTTTGAGGAAGAGGTCGAAATCTTGCAAACAAAAAAATTCAAGAAATTCTTGAAATTCAACTAGGGTTCCAAGACCCCTAAGGTTGATGCTGCCAATGGTTATTCCCAAGAAACACCTAAGGCAAGAGAGATAAGCACAAGAAGGATATAAACCTTCAAGCCGTTCAATGTTGTGAGTGCTCTGGCTTTGGCCATGTGAGGACTGAGTGTCCTAATTTTCTAAACGCAAAAAGCAAAGCCCTTAATGTGTGTTTGAGTGATGAGTCAGAGTTTGACAACTTCAAGGACTCACAAGAGGAAAAGAGCGTGAGCTACATGGGTATGACCACTTTGATGCATGACTTTGCCAATCCTATTGAGGAAGAACCTCCCGTTTTTTGTGAGACTTGTGATGAGGGATCACAAGGTGTGCTTGATAAGGAGAATGGTCTCCATAAGGCCTAGTACCAATTGTTTGAAGAATGTGTTAAACTGAAAAAAGACGAATAATTCTTTGGTCAAACAATTAGATGGATTGAGTTTTGAAAAGGAATCCTTGTGTAAACAATTGCATGATTTGATTGTTGTTTGTGATTCCGTAAAACTTGAAAACTCTAGGTTGGTGGATCAACTTGATTGCTTGGTTGCTTCACAAAATGATGTGCCTCATGAGTTTAGTGTTAAACTAGAAAATATCTTGAGTTTTCAAAAACCCTATGGGAATAGGTGTGGACTAGGTTTTGAAAATTAAACTTCTACTTCTAAAAACCCACCTAGTTCTCAAGAGAAAATTTTGTTTATGCCCACTCCTATTGTTGAGTAACCTGGTTCTAGTCTTAGTCCTAGGAAGTTAAACAAGGGGAAGGGTATGTTAGTGTTTGAGGGACCTAAGAATCTAGATCAAGGGAAAAAATTTATGAATCCCTTAAAGCCTAAGGTTGGGGGGGTCAACCCTCCTACAAGACAACCTCTAAAGAGGTTTGTTCCTAAATGTTACCATTGTAGTAAAATGGGTCACATTCGATCCCCTTGTTACCATCTTAGGTCTAGGCAATCTAAGAGAGAAAGCCTTCCACCTTTGTCTGATTTAGGTAAGCTTGTCCTAATGATAAAGGATGTCGTGTCTAGACTAAACAAGCTTGAGGTGTCTCAAGGTGTTCCTAGAGGTAATAGGAACATACTTAAGGAGGGGTTGCCACTCACCCTAGTATGGGGAGAGGCAAGAGACCAACCTAGGTTAGGTGTCTCTTAGCATGTCTAGGGTTATGTTTTCATGCTTCACATTGGCATCTAAGATCAGGCATATTCATATGCTTTCATGCATATCTTTTTTTATTTTTTTATTTTTTTATTTTTAAAATATTTATGTTATGTGTTACATTGCAGTTTGGTTTCCTTCTTTGTTTTCTTGGTTTGGTGTGTTTTACATTAGTTTGCAGGTTTCCCTTTTTGCATTTATTTTTTGTTAAATTTTTTAAAAAAAAAAATTGAAAAATAAAAAAGGTTTTGTGAGTGTTGTTATCACTTGCACAGGAATTTGGATGCATCAAATTCTCAACTGTCTTTTATGAGTGGGTATCACATAATTTAATGTATGTGTGTGACTATGATATGAGTATTTGATGATCTTGATGAAATGTGTGCACTTATTTTGTGATGCATGATTGATGTGTCATTTGAATCATGATTTGGTTATTGCACATTTTATTTGGATTATATTTGGTTGAGTTGGGCTGCATGAGTGTGTATTTGGTAGGCAACCATGTGAGGGAGGTCAACAGGCTTATCGGTATAATTGACCAATGCGCTAGTTGAACTTAGTACCTAGAAACTTTGGCACCTGCTGTTTAACCTAAGCACCAGCGCGGTAAAAAACTAATTCCAAAAAATTAGAAAAACTGTGACAAATGTGTCTAAAATATGCTTGTCATGTCCTTATAGAAACAGTCAGTAAAGAGTTCTTTGAATCCATTTTTTACCTAGAAAACATTCAAATTTGAAGAAGCTTGTGAAACACAAAGTTGTAGATCTGGGAAATAGCTTTCCAGCGCCATTGAGTTTGCATCATTTGGAGCTCGGGATCAAAAGTTAAGCCAAGATCCCCTAACTGGTTTGTTTCACTTTTGAGAATTCCAGCTTTACTCTTTCTCCTTCTTTAAGTAAAGAATTATGTTCATTTGAGTTTTGAGTAGAGCTGAGCACGAAATTTATGTAGGGAGCTTCTAGAGAATAGCTCTTGCTTCTCCACTATGAGCCAAGAAGGTTTTGGTTGAGGGTTATCAATGCTTTCCCCCTCTTGATGTCTGTGAAGTCTTCCATGCTTCACCATTATTGTACCAAGTGAGGTTTCCTAAAAGCTTGAAACTTTCTATCACTTGGGATTTTTGTTTTTGATTTCAAACCACACCATACACTACCTTCATCTACCAAGAAGTTTACAGAAGGAGTCAGTAAAGAAATGCACTACGAGAAGATTGGTGAGCTAGGAGACAAACGGGAAACTTGTTAATCTTGTAGAGTTTAGGACATTTCAAAGGGTTGCAAGTATTTCTTGTGTCTGTAATCTGTATCTTCTTATGATAGTGATTTCTTGAGTTTGGCTATCTCGAAGTGGTTTTACCTTTGAAGTGCTCTAAGGGTTTCTATTTTGTCAACAAAATCTTATATTGTTGATGTGTTCTTGATTTATCTCTTATGGTGGTTTGAGTCTTTAGCATTGCAACAATTTTAATTCGATTTATACTCACATATATATTGTTATCTCTATGATATATGCCTCGTTATCTTTGTGATTTATGCTTGGTTTGCGGGTTGGAACACGATCCTTGTGTTTCTTTCAGAAATGATTTTAAGAGTTAATACTTTTATCTCCATATGAATTGTTCACAGTCATATATTAGCACCAGCTTACTTGCTTACTAAGTGGTGGACTTATCCTCTTACTTTCTCTACCTATAAAACATATATTTTGTAAAACATAAAGTCAGTTAGGTCTTTGAGTTACAAAGACCTTGAGGCGAACGCAACCATTTGAAGTAATGATATTGATCTAGGTACGCTTGAAGACACATTGCAAAATCTTGGAGATCGCTTATGATAAATAGTACTATTGGGTAACAATGTAGATTAGTACTTTGATATGTATTTGGCTATAAAGGTTTAGTATAGAAATATTTTTTAGCGATGAAATGTATATTGTAAGGATTTCAGTTAATGTAATGATTCTTAGTAAGTGTTCTAGTTGTAATTATTAATGTTAGTAGATATATCATATGTTTTTGCTGCGTAGTATTCTATTTTTGAGGAATAGAGATTCCTAAGTCTTATTCCTTGTGAAATGGGACTGAAAGGCGAACTGTGAAGTTAATTACTAGTTAATTAATTTCTCGGGACGTTATACAGAATACGTTCATCCAAGGTAGGCAGATCCTAGATCATGTTCTTATTGCTAATGAATGCCTTGATAGTGCATTAAGATCTGGTGAACCGGGTGTTATCTATAAAATGAATTTAGAAAAAGCTTATGATCACGTTATTTGAGAAGTTGCGGTTTTGAAGGGAAGTGGTGCTCTTGGATATCTCATTATATTTCCTGGTTGCATTTCTTGGCTTTGTGAGCGACAGTCTCACAGGTTTTTTTAACAGTTCTCATGGCCTAAGACAAGGGACCTCTTTATCTCCTTTGTTGTTTGTCATTGTGATGGAGGCATTGGGAATGGTGATTTCTATTGCAATGTGTGGGGGTTTGCTTTCTGCCTTCTCTGTGGGGTTAGAGATTGTTATCTCTTACCTTCTGTTTGCTAATGATACCTTGATTTTCTGTGGGCTAACCCAGATCATCTACGTCATCTACGGTGCTTGTTCTTATGTTTTGAAATAATTTCAGGCTTAAAGATAAACTTGGCTAAGTCGGAATTGGTTCATGTGCGAAATGTTGGTAATGTGGATGGGTTTGTTGATATTTTGGGTTGTGGGGTTTCTTTTTTGCCTTAAAAGTATCTTGGTCTACCATTGAGGGCCTCCTATAAGGCCAAAAATATTTGGGACGGTGTTATTGAGAAGATAAAGTGGTGTTTGGCTAGTTGAAAAATGATGTATTTGTCTAAGGGTAGTAGGGAGACCCTTATCAAAAGCACACTTTCCAATTTACCTAGTACTTCATGTCACTCTTTCCTCTCCTTGCAGGTGTTGCAAATCATATTGAGAGGATTCAACGTGATTTCTTATGGGATGGGTTAAGTTAAGAGTTCAAATATCACCTAGAAAGTTGGTCTAAGATTTGTACACTGACCTCTGAGGGAGGGTTGGGGGTTCAAAACTTACTAATGTTCAATTGTGCTCTCTTAGGGAGATGTCTTTACCATAATGGGCTTGAGAGAGAGATAGACTTGGTGGGAAATGGTGGTAGAATCTAAATTTGGCAGTTCATTGGGTGGGCGGTGTTCAAATGAGCTTCTTGGGGCATTTGGGGTAGGGTTAAGGAAGAATATTAGGAGGGGTTGAGGGAAGTTTTCAAGTCATACTAGATTTGACGTATGAGAGGGCTCCATTTATAGATTTTGGCATGTTCTATGGTGTGAGGACTTGGCCCTTAAGGAAGCATTTTTAAATTTATTTGGTATTGCTTGCACAAAGGATGCTTATGTTGCGGCCCTCTTGGGGCTTTTTAATGGTCTCATTAAGTGAAACATAAGCTTTTTTAGAGCAGCTTATGATTGGGAGATTGAAGGCTTTGCCTCGTTCTTTAGGGTATTGTATTTAGCTAGAGTAAGACGAAAAGATGAAGACAAGCTGTGGTAAGTCCCTTCTAAAAGAAGGTTATTTGCTGTTAAATCCCCTTCTACAATGTCATAGGTTGTAATGATGGCTTTCGCTTTCCTTGAAAAGTGTTTGGTGGACTAAGGTTCCTTTGAAAGAGGCCTTTTTGGCTCGATCGGCGGCCCTAGGGAATATCCTTACCATAAATAATCTTAGGAAGCAACACGACATTATAGTGATAGGTGCTACATGTGTAAAAGGAATGGGAAGTCTGTGAACCACCTTCTTTTCCATTGTGAGTTCTTTAGTCGATTTGGGCTATCTTGAGTTATGCCTAGACGAGTAGTTAATTTGTATGCTTGTTAATAGATTGTCGGCAGTACTCGAAGTGTTGTTATATGGAAGATGATGCATTCGTGCCTTTAATGGTATCTATGAATGGAAAGGAACGACAAAAAATTTTGAAGACCATAAGAGAACATTGGATGAGATTAAGTCTTTATTTTTCAATATTCTGTATCTTTAGACAACTGCGGTTAATTTTCCTGTGATGATTAATTATCATAATTTTCTTGTTCTTTTTGCTCATACTAACTAGCTAGGTGTTTTCTCTATTATACTTCTTGTGTACGTGTGGATGCCTTATGCCTTTAATAATATTTTCATTACTTATAAAAATTCAAAACAATGTCTAAATAAGCATTAAAAAAAATCAAAAATAGTTATAAAATAATCCATGACACGTGGAGATTATTGACATGAAAAACGAAGAACATAGGCGCTAAACAAGCTTGCACGCGCCCTCACGTACCTCTTACACGCGTGGAGATGGTCTTGATGGTTAGGGTTTGATTGGGTCAACCCCACGCACCTAGAGTAGCGTGTGGTGCGCGACTGGGAGTCCCAGTCCTTCCCATGCCGTCAATCTCGATCCAACAATTATTTTTAAAGTAATGCTTATGCATTTACTTCATGTTCTTCTCAGAGTCCTTTTGGTACATGTGCAATAGGTTTTTTTACTTTTTAAACATAAGCTGGGCCCACTTGCTATTCCAAAAAAGTAAAAAACTTATTTTACATGTACCAGAAGGACTCTAAGAATGACATGAAAGCATTACTCTTATTTTTAACAAAAAAGGGTTACAAGCCCTTTTTTTTTAACAGTCAAGACAGATTTTTCATTATAAAGCAAACTAAGTTTTAAAAAGCAAACATGCCGAGTTTTATTTATTAGGAACCAGGTTGAGTGGGCCAAAAACCCTACCAAAAAACCCATGTCTCAAACCCTAAAAAATCTTTCATTCTTTCATTTCAGGGCCATTGCTTAGACGTTACCACCAGCCATCCGTGGCAACAACGAGGCATTGGGCCATCCAACACAGGCGGCGACCACATGGGTTGTCTCCGTTTAATCAAACATGCCTTTCAACAGAGCCCTTCATCGTGCGCTGTTGGTCTCCTCTCTCATGCGACGGCTTTATAGGCCGCACAAGCCTACCGTCGTGTAGCGATTTGATCATCACACCAACCTTTGGCGGAAGCAGTGATCTATGCCGTGTGGTGATGCAGTCAGGGGTGGGGCAAAGCTATAAAAAGACTATTTTGGAGGGAGAGATTTAATTTTTGGGAGTCCACCTTCTAAAAACTTTATATTTTAAGGGATTGCCCCTCGATTCAGTGGCTCGAATCAAAATGGGGCTTCAACGCAATGATGTGGACCAGCGCTGTGGTGCGCCGCCAACCACTGCTACAGGGTGGACGCATGGTCCACACGGTCACACAAGGGACACCATCAATGGATGTTCGATGTGCAAACAATGCACATGAGTGCACACAAACACACGTTTTTTTCTTTGAAAACGAAACTATTCTTGGCCAAGAAGCTCATTTGTTAAAACAATAATAAGCATCCTAGAAAATTAGAATACGAACAAACAACAATTTCAAAGATCATGAATACCTTGAGAAGCCATCTCCTTTGTTCTTGTTGAAACAAGTATATTGTAAAATAATACTAACAGCTGGATCTTCTCCTCTTTACTCTTCTCTAAAGGTGGTTGTCCATGGGGCAAGCCAAATTCTCTCACTATGAGAACATAGGTTTTTTGTGTATGTCGAGAGGAGGGGACCTAGCACATATATAGAATACCATATAGAGTCCACCTATTACATACTCCTAACCTTAATAGAGTTACAAGCCTACATACTGTTACCACATTCAGTAAGAATTTAATTACTACACAACTAAGGTGTATAAACCCAGTAATTCATTGATCACTCAACTACATTTAGGCCCGTCATTCTAGGATGTGTCCAACCCGTTTTAGCAAACCAAAACCCACAATCAATAAAGAAAATATTCTAACAGTTAATTCCCGAAACATTTAATGATTAAAGAACCATAAAACTTCAAAGTGTGATGACCTAACTCCTCGAACAGATGAAACTAGATGAGAGGGAATTTCAAGGGGATTGACACAGTTTAAAGTGCAAAGCTAAGACTCATCCACGTTTCTAGTGCAAATGCCGCTAGAGATCGACCAAAACTGCCAGATGCTAAAGACAACGTAATTGGTGTCAAAATCTTTCCCATTGCTTCCAACTTCCAGAGAATCCCTTAAACCCAAAATTTTGCTCTAATTGTTGAAATCTGCTGCAGCTGAGAGTCACAGATGTACATAGCCAGTGTTCCCACAAACCCAAATTTTATACCTGGAGAGTCTAAAAGGATTGCTTGATTTTCTCCATCAACTCAGCGGCAGCACTTGACCCTTTAACAGATTCAAAAGACTGTTAAATCTGAAATCCTCAAGTGAAATATTGAATTTAGACTCGCACCAAGATATTTGGACTTTAGACAAGCACTAAACTTTGGGAATATAACTTGATTTTGATTGATTTACTTGTCCTAATAGAATGAAGAGAAATATATTCTAAGATAAAGAGGGCTATTTAATCTATGAAGACGACTGGAAGATGCAACCTTAAACCATCTACAATTCAACTTCAAAACAGATTGGAAAGTGTTACATCCATTGAAGTGCTTAGTAATGAACAAACAAAATACACTGATACAAAGATGTTGTCTGAGCTCGGAAAAAACAAATTGGAATGACAGAAAGAAGCAAAAGGGTCAGCATATAACCTGCAGACAAGTTGAGGCAAAGTTCAGACATTCTTTAGCTTCTTCATCTTGGAGGGCGGCCATCGGCCCTTCTTCCTCATCCTCCGCTTTCGAAGAAGCCTCTTTCTCTTAAGCCTTATCTTCTTCGCCATTTTCATCCTTAGTTTCTGCTCCATCCTCTCCTGCAGCTTCGATTCCAACGGCAGTTTCTCAACCGGCACAACCTCCTTGCTCTCAGCCTCTTCCTTGCTACCTGAAGGAGGCTCACTACCCGCTCCATCAATGTCAGAAGAAGCTCTGACGATTATCAAACCCGTCCTGTTGATGATAAAGGGTGTGCGAATCCGAATTCCTTTGAAAGATTTTGGGTGCAGATCAATGGGTTTCATGTGCAACCTGGAGACTGGAAACCAATACCACAAGATTTGGAAATGAGTTGGTGCTTGAAAATACAATAAAAAGAAGGCAGATTGAGTTATTCGAAACAAAACCCAGATAACATTACGGTTTTTGACGTTAAATAAAGATGGCATTATAGCATATAGAAATTCATGTTAAAAAAAAAAAAAAGGATGCAAATTAAAGTGAAACTCATGTGTTTGAAGAAAAACCCAACTGAGCGTTTTCGAGAACAACAATCTTTCCCAATTGGGATTCAATAAAAATGTATTAGCACCAAATGGAAACAAAAGTGGCTTATATGAGAGAGAGAGAGAGAGAGAGAGAGAGTCTTACTTGTGGTAGCATTGATGGAAAAGGTCGGTGATGATGATGAGGAGGACCAAAATGAAGAAGAAGAAGAGGAGGAGGAGGAGGAGAGAGAGGTGAGAGGATTGGAGCAGAGAAGGAGAGCCATTTTCAAACGCAGGCTCTCTGTTCAGTCCCTTTGAAATTTGGTCGTTTCGATTAGGAGTGTGGATAAGCCTAAACACCTCCTCCCACTGTGTCGAAGAGTGTCAGCGTCTATTCTCCTCCATCCGATAAGGTATCAACACGCTCCAAATTTTCGTACCCATCACTTCTTAGATCCGGAACTTCAAGTCCATTGGGTCGTGGTTTTGGAAATATTTTTAAAAAATTAGTTCAACAGAATTTAAAAAATAAAAAATAAAAAGCTTAAAAATCATATAATTTTAATTATTTTGTTTTCCTTAAGCTGAAAACAAAAGTAATTTTCGATGTCAACTTTTTTTTTTTTACTCCAATATCCACTTACACCATATTTTTTGACAATAGTGTAATAGATTGTTTTCGTACTTTTTTCTGTTTTTATGAATTTAAAATTTTGAACTAACTCTTTATTTTTAAAAGAAGGAAAACTATATTTATCTTTTCAAACTATCACTAAACTTGCAATATTACTTTAAATTTTAAAAAGTTGCAATGTCTCGTATTAATTTATTAAGCCCTTTCATTTAACCCCTTATTGTTAAAATATTCTATTAACTTAGATGGTTAACGCATCACGTGATGTAAAATGTCTATTATACCCATATGGCTTGTTAAAATAAAACTACACCCTTGAATTAAAAAATTAAAAAAGATATATTGAACCGGCCGTGGACCACACAGTTGTTGTGACCCATAGCTTTGATCCTCCCCCCTTCTTTTTTGCTTTTTCTAAATTTTTTATTTATAAAAGGTTATTTTTGTCATTTTTCTTGTTTCATTAGGATTTACATAAAAAAATCTTAACGGATGGATAACTTAAACGAGTTTAGACTAGTAGATTAGAAATGGACATTGCCAACTTTTGAATTTTGTGAGATATTGTAAATTGGATAATAGTTTTCGGGGTAAGTATAATTTCTCCTTTAAAATAAGTAGTTTCATTCAAATTCCCCCTATCTTGTTTTGTTCAAACCAGTTATTTATATTTCTTGAAAAAAAAAATAATTCCTATTGTTGTTTTAATTAATGTAACACTTAAAACCTTTTATGCCCTTATAATTTAAATGATCTTTTTTTTGTTAAAAAATTGCTTGAATAAAAGGAGAAACCGAGGTTCATTATTATGCCTAGGGTATAGTTCTTTTTTTTTTCTTTTTTTCTTTTTTGTGAGTACATAAACCAAAAGACAAAAAGCACAATTACAAGCAAGGGAGGGTCTTCCCCACTTACAATTTGGATAGAGGGAGGAGGGAGAGGGGATGTGGAAATGCAACCAAAGTTGTAATACCCCAGAGGATGTAACAAAGATTATGGAAAATTTGGATTTTTTTTTTTCGGTCCATCAAACGTTTGATAACAGCATAGAACGTTCGATGATATATCAAACGTTCGACTTGTCGTGATGCACTATTCACAACAGGTCACATGTCTAGCATATATGTCAGACCGTACATCAAACATTTGACATAGCATACCGAACGTTTGATGAAAACCCTATAACCTCTAGGTAACAGTAAATCAAACATTTGACACCGTACCTTAAACGTTCGATGTGCACCAGAAACTGAAAATATCCTTCAGTCATTACCTAGGCGTCTCCAACCCTATAAATACCCCACAGCCCTTCACCATCAACACATTTTCGCCCCTTGTGCTCAGTTCCCCTTGTGTGAATGTTTGAAGAGGAATGAGGAGGTTTTTGTCCCTCACTTCACAAGGAGGTAACTCACTCAACCTAACTTGTTCTTATGCTGTCTAGATAGCCTTTATGCATTATGTTATATAGTCTTGGCTTAATGTGTTGTTGACCGTTTAACATACTAAGTCCTGCATGGGAATGCTACTATGGTCCCTTGCTGCATAAGAGGCCACATAAAGATCTTAGGACGAGTTAGAAATTAGTTAGAATGGAGTCCTAGCTCAGAATGAGTTTCTAACCTTGATCAAACATTCGACATACCTTGGTCAAATGTTTGATACACGGACATGGAACGTTCAACCCCTCTGGTTAAACATTTGATGCTCAGCCAGAAGATCCTTTTTGATTAGTTTTGGACCTAAAATAGTTCTAGTCTAGTTTAAGACTAATGTTAAGGTCTCAGATTCAGAGGTTGGAAAAGACCTAGAAGATTATTTGGTGGATCCTTACAATACATGTGAGTAAAAACTCACACAGATATTTGTTATTGTTATTTTTCCGCATAAGTAAGAATATTTTATGTACAAAACATGTATGTTTACAGCTCACATGAAATGCCTATTTTTTATTACTATGAACTCCATCTTGCGAAAATAATTGTGAATTAATGAAATAATAAAATGATGAGTTTGTAAAATGCATGCATATAAAAGATAATGAAAGATTAATACTACATCGTATGACATAGTACACCGGTACGTGCTGAAAAACTGTCATGAGCTTACTATTATTACAGGTTAACCCTATGGTCAAATGATTTATTAATGTTATGAGGGTCTTAGATCCAATGGTTATTATATTTGTGATCAGCAAAGAATGGGTCACTGTTACAGTTTTGCTAGTAGCGTGGGTCACGCGAGATCAGACTACTAGTATAAGACAGTATGTTTATGCAATGTTCGGAGCTCCAGAATTGTACCAGATGTCCTCACAACGACGCACAAACCCTACTAAGATAGAGTAATATCTTGGGTAGACCATGTTATTGCATATGACGCGTTCACTTGCTATATCATGTATTATAAATATATTGCATTACCATGACATGTTTATACAATAACTGAGATTATCAATACTTGTGATTTATTTATAAACTGAGTTCACAAAATAATAACCTGTATAACATGTGTATTATTACTCACTAAGTCGTAGACTTACGCTTGTGTCTTTTCCACATGTAAAATATGTGTTGTTTGATAGATAGTCTAGTTGATCATAGACCCGAAGGTACACCTGGTGATCTTGGAGAGTTTTCTCAGGATCGTCTTTGAAGAGTTTGATCCAGTATGGCTGGCAGACATGTGGAGGAGCAGGGCGATACCTGCCGTCATATCATATATATCATCCATATGTTTAATCTGCTTAAGGCTAGGCTTTAATCATAATTCTCATACTTATTTTTTGAAATATATCATGGTGTTTTGATGATTGATCGTTGACCCTACATTTAGAAAATCATGTTTAGTAAGCTATCTATGTTATGATGATTTCGGTTTATTATGGTATTTTGTGATTGTGAGTTATTTAGTTGATATCTCTATGCTTATAAGTGAAAAGTCTTCCAATATAAACTCTATTTGGAGAATATATAATCTCTGAGTTTTAATCTTGATGGGTTAAGGCTGAAAAACGAACCGCTAAGTCATTTACTAGTTAAATGATTTTACCGGAGCGTTATAAGAGCGAACTCTAGCTGCGGCCTATTTTGCCACATAGCGGGCGCAAAAGTTTACACTTCTATTGACTTTCCTAGCTTTCCAAAAAGAAGATGCATGGATAGAGTTGATGGTATCCAAGATGAAAAAAAATGATTCTCCAATCTTGAATAATGCTTAGGTGTTGAAGAGCTAGAATAACTAATTGAGAATTCCCTTCAAGGATAGCGTCCAAGCTTAAGTGATATTGCTAAGGAAGAGGCTAATTGAGCTGCCAAAGCCTTGCCAACATTCAAGGAACAAGTATCACTAATTTGAGAGACCATACTGATGATTTTACCTTCACCGTTGCAGCAGAATGCTACTTGAGCTCAAAAATTATTTTTAATTGTTGTGTCAAAGTTAATTTTACACCAATTCAAAGGAGGAGAGATCTATTTTTCCACTAAAGGGTTGTGCTTCAAAGACCAAGCAACTTGATGATCAAGGATAACTTTATTGATAGTCTTTGATATGCTCAAAGGATCTTAAGAGGAGCCCTCATGATGACTTTTATTTTTATAATACCAGAGAAGATCACAAGCTACAAAAGCAAAGAATTGAAATAGATGTGTATCCATTTAAGGAATACCAAGAGATCTCCATGGAAAAATAATGTTGTCAATCCAGTCCACCATATTAGAGAAGTTTAGAATAGTTGACTCTAGAGACCAAAAATAATTTATCCAAACAACTTTGGCAAAAGACAATTAAAAAAAAAAAAAGAGATGTTTGAGAGAATCTCGTGCCACTTTACACAGAGGAAAAATATCATCAAAGTTGAACGACTATATAATTGAAGCAATTCAGGCTTTCGTGGGAACAATATTCCAAGCTATTGTCCACTCAAAGAGTTACTATCACTCAAATTTAATTTCCAAATATTATTTCAGAAGCTTCTAGGATATAAAATGGAAGGGGGGAGTGTTGGTTATCCATGAGTGAGAGATAGGCCGATTTTGTAGAAAAAGTCCCTGAAGTCGAAAGAGTCCAAATGTATGGGTGATGAGGGGAACTAGAAATATTAATTTTAAAGATCTCTTTTGTTGAGGAAGAATCAAAAAAGGAGTAAATGAGGGTAAACTTCCTTCCACCTAAGAGTTGAAGGGTTAAATAGATCTGATATGCAAAGAGATCAAAAATTGATATTTTAGGGATATTTAGGCAAAGGTTTAAAAGAAAGAAAAGTGGGAATGCAAGAGATAGACCAAACTGGGAGATTTGAAGAGCAATTTACTTGGTGACATGCTCCAACTAAGATGAGGGGAGTAGTTTTAAGAATACCAGTCCTAAACCAAAAGGGAGGAGGGGAAGAGAGAAGATTGTCATACCTAATATATTTTGCTTGAAGCTGCTTGACCCAAAGGCTATCATAGTTGCAGAGAATTTTTCAGTCAAGTTTTGCTAGTAGGGCTAAATTCACATTCTTCATGAGTCGAAACCCAAGACCTCCTACATCACGAGGGGTACACAATGAACTCCAAGACTTGAGAGTTAAATTCCTAATTTTCCCTTTAGGAAAGCCCCACAAAAAATCTCTAAGAATTTTATCCAAACTATTACCAATTGAGGTAGGTAGCATGAAAGTACTCATTGCATAAGAGGGGATGGCTGCAGTTACCGGTTTGATGAGAACAGTCCTTCCAACCTAAGAATGAGTTTTTGTTTTCCATCCTTTTACTTTATCTTGATTCTTCTACAAACAGAGTGATAGCATATCCAAGCATTAATTTTTTTTTCATATTTTCGTATAACAAATAGAAAGAGGACACAATCTTACTTGGAGCACCAGTAGTGAAGGCCCAGGTTGATGATCCACTTGAAAATGACAAAGGAGATGAGCAAGAAAAAGCAGAGAAATAGGCCCCAGGACTAGACCTGAAAAGAAGAGCCATGCTTGCCTACTCTTGTAATACCCCAATTATTAACCAGCTTTAAGACGAAAAAAAAAAAAAAATTCTATCTCACACCAACGTTCATGTAAGGGCCAGGAACGTTCGTGTGGTAAACAGGATCGTTCAGGTGTGTCAGATAATACTATTCACCACTGTACGCAGCAGGTCACACATGTTGCATGTGTGTCAAACTGTACACAAACGTTCATAACTAGTACACCAACGTTTGTGTATTCCCAAATAATGAAAATAATCTTCATTCCTTACCCACATAAACTTCCCTATAAATACATCCCTTACTTCAATCATTCCTTCATGTTTCCGCATTTGTTTAGCAGGTGATTAGTGTGTGAGTGTGAGAGTAAACTTGAGGAGGGAAGGAGGAGCTCTTGACCCTTGCTATTTTCATCAAAAGGTAACCCCAAACGCTTACCCATTTACTGCATGTTTAAATATCTTACTTACCTATCTTGTATTACATAAGTTTTAATGATATGTCAGAGTTTAAAAGTTTTTATGTTCAAATTGTTAAATTTTCTAAAATGATTGAGGATTTACGTATACTTTCACATTTTATTTCGCTGGCATGTCTCATTATGATTTCATTTAGCCAATAGAAGGTTTAGATTCAGTTAGTTTTAGGTTAAAGAGTATTTTCTGGATTTTTGGGCATTTTAGGAACACACGTACGTTCCTCTACATGTAACCAATGTTCGTGCCTCATTTTTTGGAACATTCCTACCTATGACACCAATGTTCGTGTGCATCCAAAATATGTTAAATTAAGGTTTTTATAATAGGTTTAGCACATTTAAAGCATTGTTATAGTTTTATGTGTTTAGGATACCACTCTCAGTATGTTTTGGGTATGTTGCGCAGTGATCATGGATGTCTCAAGTTTTGGATAAGCATTTGAGGTAAGTAAATAATTGAGTATGAAACTACACATGTAAAAAAAAAAAGTGTGATATGTCAGCAAACTAAACACATTATCTTTTATGTTATGAACTATGTTTTTCAATCTGATTAAATGCTTAAACTTATATTTTGTAAATGAATGAATAATACTTGCATCGTATGACATGGTGCGGAAACGGTTATGGACTACTATTATATAGGTTAACCCTATGGTCAAAGGAATAATTGTTATTAGGGCCTTGAATCTAAGGATAAATGTTTGTGACCAGCGCATCATTATTTGAATTGTGATCACTATTTTAGCTTTGCTAGTACTGTGGGCCACCCGAGGTTGCACTGCTAGTATAAGACTTTATGTTTGTGCAATTTTTTGGGCATCAGAATTGTACCAGATGTTCTTACAAGCACACACAAACCCTGCTAAAAAGGGATTAATGTCTCGAGTAAACTATATTGTTAATATATGACTTAATCTATATTATATGTAAAAGCATATTTCATCCATTAAAATCCAAGTGCTCAATCGTTGGGATTATGCTTAACTTTTCTCAAATAAATCATAAATTTTCCAATGGCATAATAACAGGGATGGAACATAACACTTTTATGAAAAGTCCATGTTTATGAATGACATTTTAGAAGCTTACTTTATAACCCAATTTTATATTTTTTTGCTTACTAAATCAATGGACTTACTCAATTACTTCATTTACTATAAAATACATCAATGTTTTATAACTTGTCAGGATTCCAGAACATTGTTACGTGATTCGATGGGATGAAGATGCCAAGTGAATAACCTGTATTCTCAAGTTTGAGTAAGATATTTTTAATTGTGTCTATTTGGAAGCTGTGTCTATTATTTATGATAGATTGCTTATAACAAGCAATTCCACATCTTTTTAAATGGGTGGTGGGCAATGGCAACATTTATGTGAAAATTAAACCAAATAAACCTAGGAAGCTAAGCCCCATTGGTGTCAATTTGGAATACAGATAAAGGATTTATTGTTAATAAACTCAAATCAACTATTCCTATTTCCGCTATTTACTCTAATAATTAGTGACAAATAGTGGATTCAGTCATCTACCAGTTAACTGATTTGGATACCCTATAGGTAATACTATTGATTAAATTAATTGACTCAACCTTGAAGATATTATAGTGATTCCAAGCTGGTGTTCTACAGATTCTCTCTTTGAGAGAATATAGATATCCCTGAGTCTTATTCCGTGTGGTTTAAGACTGAGAGACGAACCACGAAGTTAATTACAAGTTAATTAATTTCCTGAGGCGTTACAGCTCTCTCTCTCTCTCTTCCAAATCCCTTCGTGGTTTTGCCTCCTTGGACCTCAATAGAGAGTTAGAGAAAAAAAGGATTTTTCTTTCTTTTATTTTACTCCTTTTCTTTTTTCCTAATCTAGAAAAACATAAAGGCTTTTTAATTTTTCCTTTGAGCAATTCAATTGGAAAAGCTTTTATAATAGAATCGAACCGAACTTGGCTAGATAGAAATTGATAGGGGTTTGAGCTCGGCTCTAGCTTGAGGGAGGTGTTCAAACTCGATTCAAAAAAATCATTACATCAACAATCAACATAATTTGTTTATAATAAATAAAAAACAATCAACATCATGTTGCCTATTGAAAAAATGAATAAATAAATAACATCATAAAAGGCACTTGAGATTTGCTTTCACTTAATCACATGCCTACATTAAGACAATAAACACTTAGGCAGCCTAACAATTTAGCAAGTTTTGTATTATATGTTAAGGTGGGCATGGCATATGTGTGGGACCTAACAATCACATGTTAATAGCTAATGTAGTTAACTTTAGGGATAACTTCACTTACCCCTCTGAAATATCACGACTTTTACAATGTTTCCTCCAAAGTTCAAAATCTCTCAATTTCATGTATTCAAGTTTAAATTTTTTGCAATGTCCCCCTTCTGTTAGGATATTCAGTTAAATCCTAACGAAATGAGGTTAAATTATCTAAATACCCTTGATTTTTTTATTTTTTTTCAATTTTTAATTTTTTTTTAGCGACCTACGTGGGTTTGGTAACCCACGGTGGGGTCATGTCGTGACCTAGCGTGGTTCACTACCAGACCCATAGCGGGGTCTGGTGGTGACCTGCCATGGGTCACCTGACCCATGTTTGGGTCACCTTGTGACCCAATGACCTACCTACGTGTGGGTCAAATTTTTTTAAAAAAAATTGTTCGAAATTAAGAGTAAATTTGTAATTTTTTTTTTTAAAAAAAAATGGGGAATAAAGGTCATTTCACCTCTTTGATCATCTAATTTGACAAAATTGCCTACTAGAGGGGGGACATTACAACTAATTCAAACTTAGATACACTAAATTAAGAGATTTTAAACTTTGGGGGGAACATTGCAAAAGTCGTAACATTTCAAGAGGATAATTGAAGTTATCCATTAACTTTATTTATAAGTCAGCTAAAATAACACAATACAACAAGATTCTAAGAGAAGAAGAAAAAACAAATTAGAATCATAAGAGAAAGAGGATTTATCTAATACCGAGTCTCCTTCAAGCTTTAGTCATTTATAATATGTATCTTTTAGGTTTTTACATTCTTTGCTTATATAGAAAAGATAGGAAAAAAAGGTAAAAAAAAGTGGAGGCACAAAGAGAAAAAACTGAAAATAAATTGAAGAGTCCAACAACTATAATAGGAAAAAAAAAAAGGCTCTAAGAGCATTCATAACAGATCTCCTATAACCCTTTTCATTTCCTAAATATAGAAAAAAAAAATCATAAAAAATGGCTTACAGCAGCATTTCAACCAGTTTTCTAAAGTTTGGGTTTGCTACAGTTGAACCCAATCCATTACTGTAGTAAACCCAATGCTTATTATAATCATAAAAAATTAAAATTAAAAAATTAAAAAAAAAAAAACGTTATCTCACACTTATTCATAAACACAGTCCCCTAGGCTTCTTCTTCTTCGTTAATCAACCCACGCACTGTCCCGTTGAACTTCCTCCTCGCCGTCTTCTTCTCCCCCTCCATCACCCTCGACTTCCAGTTCAACTATTGGTCCACCCAACAAAATCAATGCAATGTTTGAGAGAAAATTGGTGTTTAATCAAAACTGAGAATGCCAAAAAGAAAGAAGAGATATAACTCTCAAACTATTTATACTTATGATTCTAAATCCTGAGAGAAAGTGAACTCAGATGTCAAATGTATTTGCTTTGATACATTGTAGATTGAGGCCTTAAACGTGAGTCAACATTATCTTTGTGTTGGGTGATCACATGTAGCATCGTGAGCAGAATTTTACTCAATAGGGAATCCAAATCTTTTTTCTGAAAAGAAAGACAAGAAGTCTCCCCTTGAATAGGATTTTATTCAGTATTATTCTCAAGTCTTTGATCAAAGCATTTTGGTAAGGTTAACTTCAAAATATATACCTAGTGGGTAGACACTCACAGAAAAGAGAATAATAAAATAATAGAAATCCGGTATACAAGGATTAAGATTTAGAGAATATAATGTGACAGTATCATAGTCCTTATTTGTCTACGGAGGATTTTATGAAGGAATCAAACTTATAGTAAATATCAAAGAGAACTTTATTGATTTAATCAATAATATTCTCTAAAGTGCAGTTACAATTATGCAGTGGCATTAATTATAATCAATAGTGACTTGGGATAATCGGATACTATTGGAGCCGAAAATATTTTTCTCTTTAAGTCTCTCATCAAGCTATTGGAAATTAACCATGGACAGGCCTATTATTTATTTATTGGATAGGTTATTTTATTTATTTAAACATGGGGCTTATTAATTAAATAAGTAGGTTGTTTTAATTAAATAAAATATAGACCCAAGAGAAAAGAACTATGCAGGAAATTAATAAGTAAGTAAGCTAGGCTTGGGATAAAACCCAGGCCCACCTTGCAGCTAAAGTGACGCACAAGCTAGGGATTATTTCCCTGGCACTGTGCAGCACCTTCTAGGGTTTCTAGAAGATGCAATGGAGGCTAGGTTTTGTAACCCTAGCCATCCACCTCCTTATGGTGGCAGTCTCATATTTCTCAGATGCACTTCTCAAGAATATAAATAGAGGACCATGTAGCTCAGTCAAAAAACACTCCAACACAATTCTTTTAGCCTTTGCTAAAAATTGCAAACACTCCTTAAATATTTATTCGGAGAGCTAAGTTAAAATTTTGAAGAACTAGAAAGAGCTCACACTCTTGGTTATTTCTAGTCATTGGTGAGAAGATCTAAGGAGTTCTTAAAGTGTTCGTCGAGGAGAGGATTTATCGCTCATATAGCCAAGGCGTGACCCTAGTTAGCAAGTAAGTAATTTTATGTTCTTACAAGTTTAATTATTAATAACTATGTTCTTCGCATGTTCTTCATAGAGTAGATCCTGAGTAGCAAATAGATTTATTTTTCACTGTGTAATTCTTTGATTTGCATGTTTATTCCCAACACGCGCACCACCTTAGCCCGAATCTGGAGTGGCTCGCGGCCACCCTGACTTCCCTGGAGGTGGCCGTGTAAAACGCGACCACCATTGGGGGTGGCCTTCGGGCCACCCCCAGCAACCTCTAAGGGTGGCTCACAGGCCACTCCCTTCACCACGAAGAGATGGTTGCCAACCGAAAACCACCTTTTTTTTTATTATTTAAAAAAAAAAAAAAAATTCTTTAGTATTTTTTTACCACTTTACCCCCTAAGGGTATTTTCGAAACTTTGGACTAAAAAAAGTCACGTGCCATACACGTGACTTAGTTTCTGTCCAAAGAAACAGACAAAGTGGACGGAGGGTTTTTTTGCTAACGTGAGATACTTTGCGGGAGTCGATTGTCACTTTTTAAACATTGAAAGCTAAAACACAAAAAAAAATCACTGGATACTTCGAAGGGAAGGTAAAAGGTATTTTACCCTATTTTCTTTTAGTGACACACAACTGGGTCACAACCAGACCCACAGCCGGGTCTGGTGGTGACCCCGCTGTGGATCATCTATGACGGGGTTTGGTTGTGTACTCATCGTGGGTCTAGTGGTGACCCCGCCGTGGGTCTACTAACCCACGTTTGAGTCACCTTGTGACCCAATGACCCACTTATGTGTAGGTCCAAAAAAAAAATTAAAAAAATAATAATAATTTTCTATTCGAAATTAGGGTAAATTAGTAATTTAAAAAAAATATTAGGGGCATAAAGGTCCTTTCACCCCTTTGACCGTCTGATTTTACAGAATTCTTAACGAATGGGGGACATTGTAAAAAATTTTAACATTGATACATTAAATTAATAAATTTTGAACTTTGAGAGAACATTGTAAAAGTCGTAACATTTCAATGGGCATAAGTAAAGGAAAAAAAGAGAAAGATGATTTATCTAATACAATACAATATAAGTCGGCTAAAATAACATAATACAACGAAGATTCTAAGAGAAGAGGAAGAAAAAATAATTAGCATCATAAGAGAAAGATGATTTATCTAATACTGAGTCTCCTCCAAGCTTTAGTCATTTATAATACGTATCTTTTAGGTTTTTACATTCTTTGCTTATATAGAAAAGATAGGAAACAAAAAGAAAAAAAAAATGGAGGCACAAAGAGAAAAAACTGAAAATAAAGAGTCGAACTACTATAGTAGGGAAAAAAAAAAAAAGGGCTCTAAAAGCATTCACAACAGATCTTCTATAACCCTTTTCATTCCTTAAATATAGGAAAATCTCAAAAAAAAAAAAATCATAAAAAGTGGCTTAGAGCAGCTTCACAACCAGTTTCTTAAACTTTGGGTTTGCTATAGTTGAACCCAATGCATTAAGTCAACTATAGCAAACCCAATGCTTATTGTAATCATAAAAAATGTTCAATCTCCTCTCACACTTCTCCATAAACGTGGTCCCCTAGGCTTCTTTCTTCGTTAATCAACTCACGCACCGTCTCGTTGAACTCCCTCCTCGCCTTCTTCTTCTCCTCCTCCATCACCCTCGTCTTCCAGTTCGACTACTGGTCTACCCAGCAAAATTGATGCAATATTTGAGAGAAAATTGGTGTTTAATCAAAACTGAGAATGCCAAAAAGAAAAACGAGATCAACCGAAATAATGTATGGGTCTTTGTGACAAACTCATTATTAGCAAATAAATTTTGAAATATGCAATACCCGTTCTAAAGCAAGAGAATTTTCAGAGAAGAACAAATGGGTAACAAGCAAAGGAAGAAGAAATACTTTAATTTTGCTGTTTTGCTTAAGTTCTTCAACCAACACAAACCGATTGAAGGTGAGAAAGGAAGAAATCTGTGAGTAAGAGAGAGAGAATGCGTGAGGAAAGAAAGAAGAAGAAGAAAATATGACGGAGAGAAAGAAAGTCTTGTTGGTAAATGAAATGAATAAAATAAAATAGAGGAAAAGTGAAAAGTAATATTTTAATGGTATTGGGAAAGATTAAAGGAAACTGTTGTGGAGTGTATTAAAATAGGGAATCAAAAAGTAGTTTTGTTACCTAAATTTAGAAGAAAAAAATAATAATAATGAAAAACTGTTGTTAATACTCTAAAGAATGGTAAGGGGTACGCGAAACAAGTCTAAATGTCATGTCATGTTTTGAGAGACCATTCTATATAATGTTTTTTTTTTTTTTTGGGGGGGGAGACCATTGTATTGGATTTAAAAAAATTGGGTGCCTAACCTAAGAGCTTGGGCATGTTTGGTTGCATCTTTTTTCTCTACTCTTTTTAATTTTTTTTAAGAATATATGTTTAGGTCATTTTTGGGTAAAATTAAGATTGATTCGGGCTCACTATACCCGATTGGAAAACCCGGTACTAAACTCCACCCGGTTCAAAGCATGAAAACCGAGGTTCATTTTCGTGCTTGAAAAAATTTCAACGACAATTCCTATGGACCTGATCGTAGTAACCTTTATTTTGTTCCCTAATGTGAAATTTGGCTCACATATCGTTGATGGTGCTGACTTTTCATAAGCTTGAGTCACAAACTTAATTTTGGACGTCCAATTTGTTGACAATACCATACTGCGTATAGGGGTGGGCAAATTAACCGTTAACCGCCTACCGACCGCTTATTGACCGCCACCGAACCACCTACCAACCGTAACAAACTGTTGTCGGTTCGGTAATTGGTATAAATTTTTATACCGAAATTCGGTTAAATCGGTAATCGGTAAAAAAAAGTATTTAATCGGTTAACGGATTTAACCGATATGTTTTTTAAAAATTTTATTTAATCAAAATGACGTCGTTTTGAAAGTTTAGAATTTTTTTTTTTTTAACAAAAACGGTGGCGTTTTTTGTTGGATTCACCGATTCAGTTTTTTAACCCTAACTCCCTAAGTTATACACTCCACTCCACGCAGCCGCACGCCCATTTCTCAATCTCCTCCTAAATCCCGATTCTCTCACTCACTCTCAGTCTCTCAATCTCTCACTGCGCCACACAGCACAGACCGCACTGCCCCAACTCCACCTCCACAGACCACACCAGCTCCACCTCCATGGATCGCACCACACCAGCTCCACCAGACCACCTCCACGGACCGCACCAGCTCTGCCCGTAGCCATTGTAAGTCCTTCCACAGTTCCACTTTGTCTTTCTTTTCTTTTTTCGTTTTTCATTTTAAATTTGGGGGTTAAACACTTTTTTGGTACCTGTGGTTTACCCGATTATCAATTAGCTACCTCGTTTTTTGAACGTATCACAGGTGGTACCTGTGGTTAACCTCAAAACCAACTTAGTACTTCCGTCAGGCTTCCGTCCAAAAAACTAACGGAGCGCCACATCATCACCTCTAATTAGCCGACACCTGTCCAAATCGACAGATATGCATTCCACATCACGAGGTCCTTGTGGTTTCCTTGCCACGTCAGCCCATAAAATAAAATAAAATAAAATTATAAATGATTTTAAAACCAAAAAAACAAAATACGAAATTATTTAAATTTTGAAATGTCGAAATAGTTTGAACCCTAGTGAACCATTTCTTCCAGAATGAAATGTCAGAGAGAGATGTTAGGGTTGTCCTCGTCTTCTTCCCCAGCCGACCGTGTCTGTCACTGTAGCTCTGCCTAAGTCGACCGTGTCTGTCACTATAGCTCCGCCTAAGTTGACCGCATCTGCCACTGTAGCTCCGCCTAAGTCACTTCAGCTGATTTCGTTGTATTTGCTGACCACACATCACATAATGTCATCTGGGCGTGGCAGATATAAGGTTAGTTATGCTCAATCTGCTATATATACTAGTTGACCAGCTATGGGTTTATGAGGGACGTGCTGATTTGTGGATTTACGGGTCACTGCAGTCGAGATCATCATCTGGGTCTTCATCTGTTGGGTGTAGTATGGATTCGTGT
>FXXK01002019.1:0-20320 GCA_900184695.1 Betula pendula
TTTAACAAACGACCAGGATTGCAAGCCTCTCAAAATTAAAAAGTTACTTATTTTCCAAACATTGAGTGTCGATCACCCCTTTACCTCTTGACTCCAGTCGCTCCATGCCTTGGGCGTGGAGCATAAGTTTTGGACCTAAAACAATCTATAAGACTCATTGTAATACTCCGATAAATAATAATATTTAAAATTAAGCAAACATAGTTATTTGTCAAAACATGGCTTGAGAAAATCAACCCTCATGACTTAAAACGTCATAAAGCCATTTTACCCTAAGTTGAATGTTTGAGAATATCCTTATTCTCGAATGTTCGACTATTGCCTTAATGAATCATCGACCAGCACGCCACGAACATAGATCCGCATATATTATGAAAAGATTAATTACTCACATTGAAAGCATAGATTATAAAGATGTCATAAATACTAAGTTTCACATTAATTTCTTACTAGATGAGAGTCGTGAGACTAGACTTTATAAGGATTTTAGCCTTCTAAATAATTCTAATTACAACTTGAATGTGTAGATTATAAAGATACTATGAATGCTAAGTTTTACATTGATTTTTTACCAGCTAAGAGTTGTGAAACTGTACTTTATAAGGGATTTTAGCCTTCTGATGAATTCTAATTACAGCTTGAATGTGTAGATTATAAAGATACTATAAATGCTAAGTTTCACATTGATTTTGCTAAATAAAAGTCGTTGACATTGGCTTTATAAAGGATTTTAGCCTTCTAAAGAATTCTAATTACAACATGACTAGTCTTTTTGGAGTGACAGTACAAATGTGACTAACTATTTTCTTAGGTACAATGCTTCCTTACTATGTAAGATTGAGCTTTATAAGTGACTTTAAAAAGTCGTTACAGGATGGATCAGAAAGTCAAATGTAGAGAATCCTCGTCCTTGCTTTCCATTGGGGTTTGCCTCAAGCAACCTAGGTTTGGCGACCCTATTTTGCTTAGAGGTGTGACACCTAAAAAGCTAGTCTCATATTTAAAAATAAATAAATAAATTGTTTATATTAAATGGATGAATTATAAATGTTGTTTCGGGTAACTTAGAGAGCGGGGTTCTACCTGCCCAGAGCAAGTGTTTGATACTGAAAAAGTTATCTCATGTTAGAAATATAAATTGCCTACATCGTGGGTTGATTATATATGTGCAAAGTTTCACATTCATTTATCATTAGGTGAGACTGTGTTTCATAAGTAAAGGGACGCAATGTTTGACTAGCATGCATCTTATTTCGTCCACTAATATATAGATGATAAATGGGATGCCTTACTTACCAATGTGAAGTCATTTTGTATGAAACGCAACATAAATATTTCAGATATGAATGCTCGATATGTTGAGAGACGAGGTCGAGCTCGCCATCAACAAGCCAACTTTATAATTGAGCATCATTATCAAGTAGATATTTTTTGTGCCATAATAGATTTTCAATTGCAAGAATTAAATCGTTAGTTTAGTGAACATGTGGTGAAGTTGCTTATTCTCATATCAGTTCTTGCTCTTTGAGCTGCACATGAATTTTTTAGAATCGATGATGTTTTTTAGTTGGTAAATGAGTTTTATCCGCAAGACTTTACTGATCTTGAAAAAAAACAGTTGGAAATAGAACTTCACCATAATGAGCACAATGTAGTTCAACATTCAAACTTCCAAAGACTGTCAAATATTTCTAAACTGTGCTAATGATTAGTTAGCACTAGGAAATCAATTGTTTACCAACATGTTTTTGGAGTTGTTTGTACGTGTGCTTATTCTTCTTGCTTCTACTATAACTACAAAACGAGCATTTTCAGTCATGACTATTGTCAAAATTATGCTTCGTAACAAAATTGAAGATGAATTTCTAACTAATTCTTTGATGTTGTATACTGAAAGAGAAATTGCTACTAAATTTAGAATAGATTCAATCATAGATGATTTTCAAGATGTAAAATAACGATGAGTTCCATTTTGATAGGTGTTTGTGCTAAAATCTGAAATATATTATGAAATAATTATTTGTGTATTTTCTTTTGTTTATGTTTTTGTTAACACTGAATTGGTACTAATATCTTTTTTATCTATTAATTTAATCTTCAATTTTAATATATTTTACATTCATGCTTTGGTCTTCTATCTTATTAAAATTTTCATTTATGCTTTGGCCTCTACCTATAGACTTTCTGGCTCCATCCCTAGTGAAGACTAGAGGTATTCGTGAGGATTTAAAGTCGTGTGAAGTCTTGTAGAAACAGCACAATGTGTTTTTCTGTATATTGAGAGAATAGTGCAATTTCAAATGTTATTGTATTTTTGGGGGCTCTGGTTTGTATTGATGAGGTAAGGAGAGAGTGAGAGAGAGAGTGAGAGAAATAAAAAGAAAAAAAGAATACCAATGTAGATAGCATTTGAGCTTAAATCAATATTACATTTTCGTTGCAGTTATTTTGAAATTATTGTTGTAGAGGTGACACTTCAAAATAATTATTAGTTAATCAATTTGGGACACTATGAGTGACACTTCGAGTTAATTATTAATTAAATAATTTTCAGGAACATTACAACTTTAGTATTTTTATATTTGGTGATGGTTAATAATAATAATCCGTTTCAATAATCCCCCAATCCTGTACCTCCAAAGGTAAACGGTGGCTCCCCATTAGGTATGTTTTTGAAGGGGTTGCAATAGTATGGAAATATATATATATATATATACACACACACACGAGTTGCATCAAATTTAAATGACTTTGATTGCCTTTTAATATTTGAGTTCGAATTATTTATTAAATGAAGCGAACTTAACTTGAGCTTATTTATATAAATCGAATTGAAACGGTTTAAATGGTTTAGTTTATTTTAAGCCCTAATCACATCATGGTAAAATAAAAAGAAGAGAATAGTATATATATCTTTCTCAAATTATCACCTCATTGTAAATATCTCTTCAAACAATCAATTGTGTCAATGTCTACTCTAAACTATTAAAAAATGTCAATGACACTAAATAACAAAAATACCCTTTATAAAATTTTAAAAAATTATTATAATTATAAAAGAGAAAAAAAAACTAATAATAATAATAAAAAAAAACGGAGAAAAAAAGAAAAGAAAAGAGAAACCAATGGGGTAGCTCTCTTGATTTTTTTTTCTTCCTAAATTTAAAGAATAAAATTACTTTTTGTATCCCTATAAAAAAAATTCTACAATAGATTCCCTTAGGAAAAAGTCTACTTACCCCCCTCCAACTACTATCTAATTAACAATATTCCCCAAAACTTTCAATTATGACAATGTCCCTCTTAAACTACTAAACAATTATCAATGTCTCTCCAAGGCTAACAAAAAGAGAAAAATAACCCCACAAATTTTTTAATAAGACAAAAATACCCTTATGAATAAAAAAAAAAATCAAAATATAATTTTTTTTTAAACGAAAATCTTTATAAACTCTTTTTGTTTTTTTTTCTAGCCCTTATGAATTTGAAATAATAATCATAATAATTTTTATTTTGTTTTTAAAAAATATTTTTAAAACGAAAATCTTTATAATTTTTTTTTTTTTCTAATTTTAATTGGGCCAATGGGTGTAGTGTTTTTTTTTTTTTTTTTTAATTTTTAATTTTTAATTTTTAGTTTTAGTTTTTTCTAGAATTTTTATTTTATTTTATTTTATTAAGGGTATTTTCGTCATTTGGGGACTTTATCAATTATTTGGTAGTTTGGAAGGGAACATTGTCATAATTAAAAGTTTTGAGTGGACATTGTCAATTGAGTGATAATTTGAAAGGGATAAGTGAACTTTTCCAATTTTCTTATCTTTCCGTATATCAATTAAATGCTATTTATTTACTCTTATTTTATTTTATTTTATCACTTTCCCCTTTTTGTCGTTGTACTATTTATTGGGTAATGTGTATTTTATGATTATAATAATCCATTGGGTAGCACAATAGTTACCAATGGTTTAGAAAACGGAATAAGCTTTAGAGCATTAGCAATAGATACATAACTATTTCTCTAAATTTAAGGAATAAAATTATTTTTTACTTCTCTATAAAAAAACACTCCACAAGAAATTTCATTATATTTTCCTATATCAATTAACTACTATTTTTTTACTCTTATTTTTATTTATTTATTTTTTCTCACTTTCTCATTCTTGTCATTTTACTATTCATTGGATAGTGTGCATTTTAGAATTAGAATAATTCATTAGATAACTACAGTGCTACCCAATGCATTAGAAAATACTATAGCTCCCAATGGTTTAGGAAATTAAACAAGTCATATAGGATATCTGTTGCAAGTGTCTTTTTGTAATTTTTTTTTTCTTCTTCAAACTTTCCCTATAATTAGGGAAGGGAATAAGCTTTAGGGTATCTATTGTTAGTGCTTATAAGGCATCTGTTGTAACCAACAATTTTTCATAAATTTATGAAACAAAATTATTTTTTGCTGCCCTATAAAAAAACACTACACAATAGATTTTATTATCTTTTCATATATCAATTAAATCCTCTTTATTTACTCTTATTTTATTCTTTTTTTTTCCCTTTTTTGTCATTGTACTATTAATTGGGTAGCGTGCATTTTAGGATTATAATAATCCATTTGGTAGTACTATAGTTACCCAATAATTTAGGGGATGAAACAAGCTTTACACCGCATCTACTGCAGATGCTTTATTTTTTATTTCGATTTTTTCTATATTTAAGAAAGACAACAAGCTTTAAGGTATATTCTCCTAGTGCTCTAAAAATTTCCTGCATCTAAGAGCACTTTTCCTTAGATATTTTCTCAATGTAAGNCTATATTTAAGAAAGAAAAACAAGCTTTAAGGTATATTCTCCTAGTGCTCTAAAAATTTCCTGCATCTAAGAGCACTTTTCCTTAGATATTTTCTCAATGTAAGAACTCAAACTTCTTTTTACTTTCCTATTCAAATAAACTCCATAATAGCTTATCTTATCATTTCCTTATACTACTTAAATATTCTTTAAATTAAATATTAGGAGAAAGAGAGACCATTTAAATATTATTTTAAATAAATGTTAGAGGAAATAAATGAAAGAGAAAGTTTTTTATATTAAAATAATGTAAAAAGAATCATTTTTGGTTCCTTAGATTTAGGGTGCGTTTGAGATTGCGATTTCATTGACAATAAGTGTGGTTTAAAATCGCAAAAACTAAATTGTTTGGGAACTGCGTTTTTAAAAAATTGCGATTTCAAAACGCAGAAAATCTGCTTTTTCAAATCAAAGGTAAATGAGTGCTTTTTTAAAAACGCAAAATTTTAAATGCTAAACTGTGATTTTAAAGGCCAAACTACGATATTACCAAACGCTTAACTGCGTTTTCAAAAATCACGTTTTTAAATCGCTATTTTTAAAATTGTATTTTTTGAAATCGCAATCCCAAACAGGCTCATAAGGATACAACTTTTGATTTTTTTTTTTTTATATTTCTTTAGTTTAGAGACCATTATAAAAAGCTGTTAGATGAATTTTTTAACAATTTTCTTTACATATAAAATGGAGAATAAATTTTAAAGAAACTATTGCCAACAGAACCATACATATCCCATAAGCCTTCTAATAAAACGCCGCCACGAACTTACCAAAAAGAAAACATAAAAAAAAGCCGCCACGAACTTGCCAAAAAAAAAAAACATAAAAAAAGCCGCCACGTGCTCACTAAAAATATATATTGTTCCAACAGTAGAAAACAAAAACAGAGTTTTTGAGTTTAAATGGGTTTGGGAAAGGAAAAGTCCTTGTAAGAAGCTCAACTCTTTCTGTCATGTCGGCAAATCCAATTTCAGGTGCAAACTGTTTCCGTTTGGTTGAGATCTATCTTATTTTATACCCATTTTTGCCTCTGATCTGTGTTAGCTTCCACATGTCTTTGAACTGATTTTTAACTATTTCTGATTTCATTTTCATAGCCCACATTTTTTTTTTTTAATAAATCTATTCCACTTGTTGGGTATTTTTTCTTTCCCCTTTGTTTGGTTCTGGGGAAACTGAGCGAGAGAAAATGAACAGAAATTTGGGATTTTGATTATCTTTCTAATAACTTGCATGTTCACTTCAACTGAGCTTACATGCTCTCTTTCAGGGTTTATGCTTATATTTTGGGTTTCTTTTCTCCTCTTTTCCGGAAATTCCAATGTTCCTAGCTCAGTCTCTTAGTTTTTCTTCTCTATCTGACTTCATTTCTGCCTTGCATGTCGCAGGAATTTATGGTTTATTTTCACCACACATTTCTTGCCTGAGTACTGGAGTTTGCATTTTTCAGCGCTTCTCTGAAGATTTTCTGCTTCTTCTGTAACGTGTTCTGTTACTGACATGTTTATGCTTTCGTGTAAGAAAATGTTGTTTGCTGTTGCTTTAGTTAGAAGTAGATTTGTATCGGAAGTGGTTTGACTAATGTTGGCTAGAAGAGAAGAAATTGGTAATTAGGGAAGCTGGTGTTTGGGAAACAGTGTTTGTGTTGCCCGAAAAGTGTTTTCATGGAACACTCTATTCCTGTTTCTGGCTCAGTTGATAAGTCTAGGGTACTGGACGTGAGGCCCTTGCGGTGTCTTGTTCCTGTATTCCCATCAGCACCTAATTTTTCTTCATTTCCAAATCCCCAAGTTTTTGGAGCCCCATCTGGTCCTTTCCCACCTGGGGTTGCCTCATTTTACCCCTTTGGTTCGCCAGAAAACCCAGGTGCTGTACCCAATCAAAATGCACACTTTACTTTCAGCAACCCAATATCTTCTGCAGTCCCAATCACTACAATTAGGACTCCATCCACCCAGCATGCGGCAGATGCCAATGGAGATACGAGTAAGCCGAAGAGGCCAAAAAGTAATATTAGGTCCCTGAAGAAGACTAAGGCTGGCCGGAACATCAATATTGCCTTGTCTGATGTTGACATAGAATCAGTGGTTGAAAATATTCTGGCATCATCTAATGTCACCACATTTGACATGGTCCAACAAGCCAATGGTGACAAGGAGTTGGTAGGATACATACTCATGATGTATGATTTTCTCCGAAGAAAGGTGACACAAATTGAAGAATCGAAGGAAGCAATTCCAGGAGTAACAAGGAGGCCCGATTTAAGAGTAGGTAATATTTTGATGAATAAAAGGATCCGGACGAATACAAGGAGGAGAATTGGAGTTGTGGGTGGTGTTGAAGTTGGGGATATTTTCTTTTTCAGGATGGAGTTGTGCTTGATTGGATTGCATGCTCCATGTATGGCTGGAATTGATTACATGGGTCTTAAGATTAGTCAAGAAGACGAGCCTGTAGCAGTCAGCATTGTTTCATCTGGAGGATATGAGGATAACATGGAGGATGGAGATGTCTTGATTTACAGTGGCCAAGGTGGGAATTATTACCGGAAAGGTAAGGAAATAATTGATCAGAAGCTTGTAAGAGGTAATCTTGCTTTAGAGAAAAGCTTGCATCGAGGTAATGAGGTTAGGGTGATTCGGGGTTTTAAGGATGTAGCATATACAACTGGAAAGGTATATGTCTATGATGGTATTTACAAAATCCAGGAGTCGTGGGTGGAGAAAGGACAGTCAGGTTGCAATATATTTAAGTACAAACTTGTCAGGTTACCTGGCCAGCCTGAAGCATTCCTGATTTGGAAATCGATTAAGCAATGGAAGGAAGCAATTAATTCTAGGATTGGGATTATATTGCCAGATCTTTCTTTGGGGGCAGAAAATTTACCTGTGTCTCTTGTAAATGATGTTGATGATGAGAAGGGCCCTGCGTATTTCACTTATTTTCCGACTCTCAAGAATTTGAAACCAGTAAATCCGATGGAACCCTCCACTGGCTGTATTTGCATGAATGGATGTCGTCCTGGTGATCCCAACTGCCCTTGCATTAAAAAAAATGGTGGTTATCTCCCATACAATCCAAATGCAGTTCTCGTCAACCAAAAGTCCTTGATATACGAATGCGGTCCTTCCTGTCAGTGCCCTCCTCATTGCAGGAACCGAGTATCACAAGGTGGTCTGCGAGTTCGCCTGGAAGTGTTTAAAACTAAGGATAAAGGTTGGGGTCTAAGGTCCTGGGATCCCATCCGTGCTGGAGCTTTTATATGTGAATATGCAGGGGAAGTTATTGCTGACTATGATGTAGAGAAGCTTGGAAGTGAAAATGATGATGACTACATTTTTGATGCGACCCGCACTTATCAGATTTTGGAGCTGCCAGGTGATTCCAATGAGGCTCCAAAGATTCCACATCCTTTAATTATAAGTGCAAAAGGAACTGGGAATGTAGCTCGTTTTATGAATCACAGCTGCTCTCCAAATGTATTCTGGCAGCCAATTTTACGTGAGAATAAAAATGAGTTGGACCTCCATATTGCGTTTCATGCTGTCAGACACATTCCTCCTATGACAGAGTTGACATATGATTATGGGATAGTCATGCCTGACAAAGCAGACCTGAGGAAAAAAATATGCCTTTGTGGGTCGATAAAGTGCAGAGGTTATTTTCATTAATGTTTATATCAATGGGCATCTGTCAATGAGGATGATCCTTGCTAACTTAATCTTCTAAAAAAGGTTAGAGGTCTCCTGTGTCCTAATTGAATTCCTTGCTTACCATCAATAAGATGTTCCTCTTTAATGTTTTTTCTTTTCCTATTGAATGATTCAAATGCTCAAAACATTACTGAATTTAAGTAAGTATTGGAACATTCACCATGAAAAGTATTGTTAGGGCGTCTACAAATATTATTCTGAGGAATAGTCAATCTCGATTCTCTGTAACCCTTTCTTAGACTAGTCATGTCCAATGTTCTTAAAGATGTCTGAAGCATGGCTGCTGAGGCATGTCTAGTAGTCAGGACCTTCTTGAATGACCTGAGACACAACCAGTTGGAGTTGCAAAGCAGGCAGGGGATAAGCCACATCTTCTGGATGGGTATACTAATGCATGAACAAAGCATACGCATTACCCTCCTGAGCTGGAATCACAAAATATACCACTTAGCAAAATATTTAATATTCTTGATTACTAGTACCATTATCACTATTTTTCAAATCTATGTGAACCATGTATAATGTTAACCATTTCAATAGAATCAAGCAACAAAAAGTTTTATTTTTATACAATTATTGCAATACGAAAGACATGGCCAGGTTCTACTGTCGTAATTGCAGTAAAAATAGTGGAAATTTATCCATTTTCATTCTGAAAGATAACAATAGAAGATAGTTTATGGTTTTTAAAAGGATGCAGTAATGAGAGAAATTTACTGTATTAGATGAACCTAAAATTGAAATGGCAAGTATTTTCATTTAATTGTGTTCTGACTAGAAAAATCAATGGCTCTGCTGTGTGCATTTTTATGGGTGCAGACTGTGGGGAAGGGTGGGGGTTGCTTTGTGCCAAGTGTATGCAAAAGTGGTCATATCTTCATTTTTCACTGAGTTCTAATGTTTTCATTTTTTATGCAGTTCAATATTTCTTAGTATGTGATATCATTTTGTTCTCTCTCTCTCTCATTCTAAGCGGTTTCTGGGATTCTTGTTTTTGAAAAAAAGGGGGAAGGGGGTTTGGCTATTCTGTTATTCATCTATATCAGCTGTATAGACTTATTGCACTTAATTTCAACTTCCCGTTTTTGTCCACAGCGTATGTTTTCTCTTCTAAATATTTGTGTAGTTTGGTTGACTAGTAAACTAATATGTTGTCAAGACATCGAACAACTTATTCTTTTACCAAAAGAAGTGGTCACTGATAATGAAGTCTTTATTGTAGATTAGTTTAATTATTTGTGGTTGTACTTTAGGCATTTAGGGGTGTGGCACACAGATTCGAGAGGGTTTGATGGATATTTCAAGCAGTATACACAGTTAAGTTTGCTCCTTTATTTCTGTTTGAAAATTAAATTTTTGACGTTTAAGGTTTGTTTGGTATTTCCTTTTGCACAACTTTGTATGTTTCTCTCTTAGGTGAGTACAAATAGCAAAGTGCCTGACCACCAATCATATTCTGCATTAGCAGGTGTAATCTAGGATTTTGGCTTTTACATTCACTATTCCTGTCCAACCCTTGCCTGCAATATCTGTATTCAGAATTTAAATATAGCACTATAAGCAAACTACCTCTAAATACTGTGTGCATAGGAGATATCTAGGCGGTGTAGCTATCCCAAAACAAAAAAAAAAGTGTTTACTATAGACAAATTTTGTTGTATCATAGTAGTATACCTCTCTATTTGTTTGGTAATAATAGTGTGACCTAGTATACATAGTTTTTTATGTCAAAAAAAAAAAAAGAAGAAAAGAAGAAAACTAATTGTAGCTATCATATAAAATTAAAGCGTCTACAATATGAAATTGCAGAGTATTTTGGCTTGACGAAATTATATTCTCACCATTGTGTTTTATCTTGTTCTTTTCTTAGTTGCATATGGTTGATAGCGAGAAAGAGCTTCAACGTGACTTGGGAATGCATGTCTCTGCTGGGCACATTACCTTGAGAACTACTTTTGACTGGTATGCAAGAATGCCAAATTTTCCTACTTGTAGTGAATGGATTCACCAAAGACCTCTTCTCAGGTGTCTATGTAGTAATATTTGCAAGTTGTATGGAACTTTATGAGACACAGGTGTTGTGTAATTTAGTTTAGTGTCGTCCATCTCTGCTCTTTTCTTCTTTAGTGAAACTAGCTTTCCTTTTCTGGGGAAGTGCACTTCTGTTACCTGATTAACATTCAGCATATTTGAGGTGACCATTTGAAGTGTTAAGAATTTTTGTTGCCCAAATTGTTTGAACGTATTTGTTTGGTTTTATGTTGGCAAATTCAATGTCAAAACTACTTGTGTCGTATGTCTAGACTTAGAGCATCTTCAGCAGGGCCTTTAAATTAAGCATAATAGCTATATTTAGCTATTATGACATACTTTTTCTCTCCAGCAGATCCTTTATAATAAAGGCTCACCATCAAATTTGCTACAGTAAACTTTCATTTATGAAAGTTTTATGAAAGTTTACTGTAACAGCTTCTACCAATAAAATAAACTTTTCCAACGGTCTCATTTCTTTTTTCATTGGTTTTTCTTTGTGAAACTCGAGCTCCTTCGTTTCTTTCCCTTCTCTCTTTTCTCTCCCTTTTCTCTCTTTCTTTGTCTTCTTCTCATCTTCACCGAAACTTACTCCTTCACCCATAAATTTCTCTCTTCTTCTCACCGAAACATTTGTATGCTTTCTTCATTTTATGGGTCATTCTTGCTGATGGGATGAAGAGGGAGGATGAAGACGTGGGTCATTCTTGCTGATGGGTTTATGGGTTTTCTTCAATGGGATGACGAAGACGAAGGATGGGTGGGCTTTGGTGTTTTCAATTTCTGTGTTGTTCTTGCTTTGAGATTTCTTCAATTTATGGGTCATTCTTGTTGATGGGACGACGAAGACGAAGAATGGGTGGGCTTTGATGTTTTCAATTTCTGGGTTCTTGCTTTGGGTGAGAGTAATTGAATGTTTGGAACTTTTAACAATTTGAGTAAAAATGGATGGGACCAAGAGAATGGGTGGGTTTCGGCGTCCTTGGTTCTGTGCTGTTCTTGCTCTGGGTGAGAGCGATCCAACTGTAGAGATGTGTTGGTTATGTTGTTCTTGCTTTGGGTGCCCTTGGTTCTTTGCTGAGAGGGAGAAGAAAAATTGGTAGAGGGGAGAATATTGAGCAATAGAGAGAGAGAGAGAAAAAAAATAATAATAATAAGAACATGATTGAAAAATAATATTTTAAGAAAATAGATGATGAAGTAGATCATTTGTTGGAGTGTGTAGTGAAAAAACAGTAGCTAAAGTAAAGGGTTGTACTTTTTCACTAGCTAAAGTAGAGGGTATTGCTGGAGATGCTCTTAGTGTTTAAGTTGGTTTTAAGTTGAGGTTCAAAAACTTTGTTCAAATTGAAGATCGGAAGATGTCGTTGCGTTCGAACGAGGCAATTTTACATGGAGATGCTCTTAGTGTTTAAGTTGGTTTTAAGTTGAGGTTCAAAAACTTTGTTCAAATTGAAGATTAGAAGATGCTGTTCGCTGAAGGGTGTTCAAACGAGGCAATTTTACATGGGTTAGAGATCCAAGGCAGAATGCCTTGATAGGAAGCCCGTTCGAATAGCATGCGAACGAGATCTCAAGGCACTTAAAGAATAGATTTTGAGAATGCCTCGATCACAGTCGAGATTGCAAGCTATTCGAACGGAGGACTTCAAGGCTTCAAATTTCAAGCTTCCAAGGGACTTGATCACAAAAGCGACCGCATCACAAAAGCGACCGCACCAAGTTCGAATGAGGCTAAATCATTGTGTTTCACAGTTTGCAAGTTGTTCGAACATAATTGTTTCATAAGGCACAACAGAACCATATGATTGCAATCACATTCGAAGCAAGTTCGAACGCCATGGTCATCAAGCTAGATTTGAGATGCACGATTGCAACGACGTCCATACATGCGATAAGCTGTGAAACCCTAGCATGTGTCGAATGAGGCTTACTCCCGTTCCAACATTGCTGCATTAGACAATATTTTTCTTTAGTCAACTTACTCACAAAAGCCCAACTTTCTCAAGGTTTATATATTAGCATCATAAGCCATGATTTTCATTAAGACTAAGGGTATTGTTTCTTTCTCTTGGAGATGACATTTTAGTCTTATGTCTTATTCTCTACCCTCTTCTAGAATTCATTAAACCTTACAAATCAAACTTCAGCTATTGGAGTTCCGGGTTGTAAACTTTATAGAAGAAATATTAGATTTCTGGAGTTACTACGGTAGAAGACAAACGGGTCGTTTGTTGGATACAAGTCCGGTTTTTACTTCAAAGATTTTGCAAGTATAAACTGATTTTAAGTTTTCTTCTATAGTGAATAAGTTTTTTTTGGTTGACTGCCTCCGGAGTGATTTTACTTTTAAAAAGTTATTCAAAAGGTTTTCATTTCATCACTAAAATTGTTGTCTTATTGTTTTGCTGCTCTCCTTCATTTTGGTGATGATATGTGTGATTGCAAAATTTTTGTTTGTTGTGATGATCTACAAATACCTATTCACCCCCCTTTAGGTGTTATTATTTGAGGTTCTTGAGCGTTTTTATATATATATGTTAAAAATTATTATTGAGTTACAGAAGCACCCAGTATGTTTTGAATACATAATTTCACCTCTCACCATGATCTTTAAGGGAAAAAATGTGACCTCTGAACCTATATTTTTGAGTAGAGCTTTTTTCTTTTTCTTTTTTCTACGTTTTTTTTTTTTTTAAAAAAAAAAGAGAAAAAGAAAAAAAAAAAACCCACCTTAAAATTTGAGAAGGTCATAGACTTTTTGTTCTGAAATCACGAAGCTTAAAGATGATGGAAATCTTTTGTTTTTTTTTTAATAGGAGTTGGAAATGGATGTCTGTAGTTCTTTTGATAGAGTGATTCCCCTTGCCCCCGCCTGCATTCTCTCTGTGAAAGGCATAGCCAAGGGAGAGATGTAGAAAATGAAGTGAGAGAAAAGCTGGAGTAGTAAAAGAAACAGTTGATGGTCTTACAAAGTATGCTTGAAATCATTTAGAAGGAATATTAGCTGTGGATTTGGGGCCTTGGAGGTGATGCATAGGAGGCCAAACGGAGCTCAATGGCCGGAGAAAAAGGGTATGGATACTGGGTGTACGGATTAATTCTATAAAAGGTAGGTTTTTGAGAGAGTTATCAGGCTTTCGAGCATTTTCATCCGGTTCCTTATTATAGGGATATCTCTATAGTAGGGAGTCAAAATGAATTTTTGACCATTTTATGCTCACATTCGGCTCCCTATTTTGAGGAAAAAGTAGGAGCATGAAATGGCTCCCTGCTAGTAGGGAGTCATTTCACTCCCTATTCTTATTTTTTATAATAAAATATTAGTTTCTCTCTCCTACTTTTAATTTTTTTAATTTATTTGTTTTCTCCTTTTATTTTTGTTCATTGTTTTCTTTCTTTCTCTTTCATCTTTTTATGAAGATTAGAGAAAAAATTAATTTTTTTTAAATATTAATATTTAAATGAAAAAGTCAAAATGGATCCTAAAGTAGGGAACCAGATGTAGTTGTTTGTTTTGTGGTGTTTAGAAAAAGGGTATGGCTACTGGGTGTACGGATTAATTCTATAAAAGGTAGGTTTTTGAGGGAGTTATCAGGCTTCTTATGAGTGGCTAATTGGTTTATTGGTGCAACTAATGGGTTTCGCTGTGTTAGTTTTTGCATCGGGTGGGGGGAGGGCGGGGGGTAAAGAAATTGTAAAGCCACTTCAAACACGTTATATTAATTGGTGTGACGACCGACAAGAATGTTATAATAAACAAGACTTTTTTTTTCATTTCATTTGTATTCATTTCGTGTTTAGAATTTAAAGTGTGTATCTAATTGTGTATATAATTATACGTCATTTAAATTTTTTAAAAGACGTGTTAACATTTACGTTTCATTTAAATAATTTTCCCTAGTGCCAATATTAAATGATTTTTCGTTATTTAAATAGGTGCGAAGATTATTATTACTTTTTTTTAATTTTTTTTTTCCATATTGAGTAAACTGGAAGAAGGAGATGGGGGATATGTCCAATAAGTATAATCCCAAACCTATCTCTGGAAAGTGTTGATATGAGTAAGGATTAAATCATGCTAACACTTGTATTCTTCTTTTCTTTCATCTTAATTCTTACATTTATATTTGTTTTCTTTTTCATCTTTCCAGTCACATCAAAATTGTCCCTCTCAAAGGGTTGAGATGATATATTGCGAATAAATTGGGAGAGAAACCTTATACAAAAAGTTTTATTCATAAAACTTCTTGATGACTGTTCTTTTCTAGTTGTACGTTGTGGCTAATTTCTAATACATGGATCAAATTACGATTGAGGTTTGATAACCTGAATCGTTAAGCGACTAAATTTTGGACAAGTTATTGTTTTGCTGTGTTATAATTCCCCATATGCGTCGATACGGCAAACTGATAGGAAGGTGAAGGCCTTCCATTGCTTAAAATAATAATAATAATAAAATAAATCATTCAATCATTTCGAAGAGATCGAGCCCCAAAATGATTGCATGAAGGGGGTCAACATCCATATAACTTGGGCAATGTTGTATTTATTTTCTATGGATAGGCCATAGCATGTACAATCTTCTTCTTTTTTTTTTTAATTTTTTTTTTTAAGTACATATATTGAAAAAACCAAAACATACCTACATGGAAAAAGAAAAAACAGGGGGAGGTGGATCCTTACCACAATAGATGGGGATAAAACTCAGGAAAGAAAAAAAATTGAGAATGCAGCCAGAGTAAGGTTTGGCTGCGGCCCAAAAAGTCACATAATGGGCGCACAAGTTTGCACTTCTGTTAACTTTGCTGGCCTTCTACATAGAAGAGATCGAAAGCAAAGAAAGAGTATCAGAAATTAGATATGCAATTTTCTAGTTCTTAGACAAGATGGGAGATTGCAAAGCTAAAATAACAAAGAAATAATCTCCTTCCAAAGTGAAGACGGGAAGAGACAAAGAAACAGCCAGTAAAGCTGCAAGTCTAGCTGCAAGGGCTTCTCCAAAAGTCGGATCACAAGTTAGATTGAATTGAGAGATAGCTTTAATAATCTTGCCAATAGAGTCACGACAAACAGCTGCTTAAACGAAGAAAGAGTCTCTAATAGCTGTATCAAAATTGACTTTAAACGATCCAGGCTTTGGAGGCTTCCATTTTTCTGGAATTGGAGCAGTGAGAGATTGCCAAGCTGCATAATGTTCCAATGTAATTTTTTTGATAGAGCCTGCCAACCCCAAAATATCTAGGATAATACTTTCATGAGCAGCTTTATTTCTATGAAACCAAAGTAAATCACAAAGAACAGCTGCATAAATTTGGAATAAATGTGAATTCTTGAATGGAATACCAAAATTAAGAGCAGAATTGAGAATGCCTTTAATCCAGTTATCCAAACTTAGATGAGACCAGGAAAAGGAATCCAAAGGCCAAAAAGAAAATCTCCAAGCAATCCTAGCAAAAGAACAACTAAAGAATAAATGAGAAAGTGAATCAACAGCTAGATTACAAAGAGAACAGGCCATATCATTAGTAGAAATAGGAAAAATTGCATGAAGTCTAGCTTTGGAAGGGATAATATCCCAAGCAATTTTTCATAAAAAAAGTTTAAGCCTATTATTTAACCGAAGTTTCCATAATGACTTCCATGAAAAAAGTCCAGAAAAGAATGCATAGAACTAAGATTGAAATTATTGATAAGCTTATAGGCCGAGTGAGTAGAGAAAAGACCATTTGTAGATGGAGTCCACAAAAAATTTGACAAAGGAGAAGAAGAAGCATGTACAATCTTAACGTTCGTTTGAAATTGTAATATTAAAAAGTGTGATTTTAAAAATAGCGATTTAAAAATATATTTTTTAAAAATATTTTTAAATATTTAATAAAATTACAGTTTAGCCTTTTAAAATTATAGTTTAGTCTTTAAAATTGTGTGTTTGTTTTTTTTTTTTTTTAAAAAAAAAACTCTTTATATGCGATTTGAAAACACAGAAAAATCGTAAATTTTTTTTTTTTAAAAAAAATACAATTTCAAATTATCACTTTTTATTTATAAAATCGCAATTTTAAATGCACCCTCAATAAAAAAAAAATTAAAAAATAGAAATAAATGCAGATTTGACAACATAAAAGGAAATCAAGAAAATAAGGACCGTAACATAAATAAAATCAAGGAATAAATGAAAAATATGGGGGTTTTTTAGTACACTTCTGTCCTTCTCACTCCAACTTTTTTAAAAATCAGCCATTAGAAAATGTGAATCCTACCGATCTAATGACTGAATTTTTCAAAAAGTTCCATGAAAGAAGGACAAAAAAAAAAAAAAAAGACTTTCTCTTCCTAACATCCCCAGCCCTTCAGAACGCTTTTACAGCAAATTTGCCAGTTTTGCATTAAAGTATAGAATTGTACAAGTTTAATCATAGTTTCATTTGCAGATTCTACTATTTTTAATTAGTACATTTACTGAAAAGCACTACATTTAATTGAACCAGCTCATTCATAGATGCATAATGAGAAATATGATGATCTGGCTTTCTTTACTCTTAAGTAAAAATACGTCCTTCAATTTTTACCAATATTTAAGATAAGAGATATGTTTAGTGTTATTCTCTTGCATATTCTTTGTTATTTTTTTTTTTAAAAATATTTAGGACCTACATATTAATCTCACAGATTCAATTGTGATTTACACATCTCTTGTACATAGATGAACAAGAGATATGAAAGAGAATGAAATAAAACATTTATCCATAGATAATTATAAAAAAATAAGGAAAAAAAAAAAACATTTTACCTCCAAAAGTTTCACCACTTTCTCACTTTCACCTTCAATATTTAAAAATTGGCATTGTACATCTACTAAGTTTTTGAAATTGTCAATGTAATCCATTTGTTAACCATGTTTGTCTTCTTTAACGGAGAATGTCGCTCATAGGTTTTTAGGGGAAAATGTCTCCAAAATACCCCCAACAATAGCTATCAATTTTAAAAAGATTAGATTACTTTTAAAAAGACAAGAAGGAAATTTTTTTGTTTGTTTCCTTCTTGTTTGTCTTCAAAGCTGGCAACTTGTAGGGTTTCTTAGCTTTAAGGAGAACGATAGATCCCTCAAATTAGGATGCAACCTCCAGGTCCATGCAAAGCGGGAAAACATCTACACCCCAATGCGTTTGCTTTTGCGCGACTGTTGTGAGAATTGCCCACACCAAAAAATATTGCAGTAGAAAATTTGTGAACTACAAAAATTGGAAGGCAAGTACCTTACTCGATATTTTGTTGTATTTCATGCTTGGGTATTCAAGAGTTCTTGCTTATTTGTGTTCTGGGTATTGTCCTCCTCTTGTTTGGATACACTGTCTGTTTGATTCTTATTAGGACAAGTTGCTTTTGCATGGTTGTAGGTAGGAGTAAGAATGTACATTGGGCCATTGTGGCTATACACCTTCATATGGAATGCCGTTGAGAGTTTATTTTATTTTTATAATTTTTTACCATTGGGGCAATGTGGCTATAGACCTTCATATGCATTGTCTTTGAGAGTTTTTTTTTTTTTTTTTTTTTTTCAAGTACAATACCTTTGAGAGTTGTGTATTAGATTAACAATCAAGTGTGTCATAAGACAAACGTTGTTTTGGAAAAAAGAATGTGGCTCTTTGCTACTCGGGCACTATTATTGAGAAGCTCTTGTTGGGCCTTAAATGGATATACACCTTCTACCTCTTCTAATTTTGTCCTCGGTATTCAAGAGATCTTGCAAAATAAAGATGCAATATTTGTTTGAATATGTTAACCGGGTGGTTTTAGGTTAAGGGTTTTGCTGATTAATTGGACATAATAAGTGAGCGTTTAGATGCAGCTTGGGTTTCATAATCCTAACCGACTATCTTATCTTGTCTAGTCTTAGATTAGTTCTGACCGACGTGCTTTTTTCAGATCTGTGTTGTCTGTAGTGTCATCTGTGTAATGCCCCAAAATATTTAAAAAGTTTTTTTTTTTTTTTTTCAAAATATTTGACAAAAAGTTTTTATTAAAAACATTCACCCATTTTTATAAAGTATTAAAATAATATTTTAATTTAGAAAAAGGCAACCATCAAACGTTCGATGGGCGCCTTCAAACGTTTGATAATGGACAATACAGTCACGTTCTCTGCAAGCTTGCGCATGCTCAGAACAGGTGTCAGTACGAACATCAACGTTCGATACTTTTATGAAATATTCGTTATGCTTTTATCAAACGTTCGATACCTTAATCAAATGTTTGATGAGAAACCCTAGATTTTATGATATAAATAGATCAAACATTTGATATCGTATATCAAACATACGATCATATCCCAAAATGAATTTTACATAAGGGACTAGCAACTCACCCCATTCCCCTATAAAATATACCATTCCCTTGTGCAAATTCCTCATTTTCTCGTCCAAACACTCAAGAAACCTATTTTCATAAGCTTGAGAAAGGATTTTGAAAGGAGTTTCTATTAGAAGAAGAGCATCTTCTCCAAAGGTAAACTTCCAATCTCTACTCCTATGTAAGTTATAATCATGTTTTGTTTTTCAAAATGTGTTATAAGGATTTAAAAGCCTTTGTGTTAACTTTCCAAATGATTTTTGATAAAATAGATGACCTTGTGTTTTATTTCTTAAAATATATGTTTTTTATGTTCTTTGATATTGTTTTAAATCAAGGTATAGTTATGGTTAGGTTTGGTAGAAGTTTTTAAACATTTATGCATTCTAGACCTACATTAAACGTTCCACTGTTCTTAATCGAACGTTTCATCTTCAAGATAGAACCTTTGATAATCGTGTCAAACGTTTGGTGGTAACCAGAAATGTCATATTAGGGTTTTTAAGACAAAGAACACACATACCCCATGATTAGCAAGAGATTACATTCTTAGCATGTTGTCGGGTTATTTTACAGTTAACGAGAGGTACGTAATGTCTAAGGCTTTGGATGAGCAGTCGAGGTAAGTACAATAATTGAGTAATAAAATTGCAAATTTAGAAGTGCGATATGTAATTTGGCTGAGCATGTTCCCCTTTATAATCAAGTTTATCGTTTTTATGACATGACGTTATTTACTTATACATTCTCCCTATTTTTGAAATAAATGAATAATATCTGTATAGTAAGGTTATGATACACTAGTACGTGTGGTAGAACGGTCATGGTCTTACTATTAATACAAGTTGATTCTATAGTCAAATGTTTATTTTATGATGAGGGTCTTAGATCTAATGGTTAAGTTTTGTGATCAGCGCACATTCTTTGAGTGGGTCATCAGTTACGGCTTTACTAGTCAGTATGAGCCACCCGAGATCGGGCACCGAAATTGTATCAGAAATCCTTTTGGACTCGCAAACTCTACTGAAATGGGGTAATGTCTTGGGTAGACCATATTATTAATATATGACTATTTATATTGTACTCATGATGCATATTTCTTGCATTTAAATACAGGTGTTTAGTCATCTAGGTTATGCTTATTTTTTTAAAAATTAAACGCAATTTTTGTCAAATGGCATAATATCGGGGATCTGACCCTCTATTTGTGAAAATATCATGTATAATTTATGTTGGGACAGTTTCCGAATCCGACTTTGCATGAACCTGAGAACAGAAAAAGATTAGACACAAGAGCTTGCCGGAGGTTGCCGGCAGGGATAGCTCCGATGCCTAAGTCAGTTTTATCTTTAAGAGCGAATCTCTAACTG
>FXXK01002020.1:1204-18350 GCA_900184695.1 Betula pendula
AGCTCAAAGGACCGAAGTCTTTTTGAATTGGAGCCAATCCTTGTAGATGTACCACCAGGTGATGCATTATCAAGGCAACATCAATTGGCTTCTATGGTTTTGGCTTTGAGTTAGTTTTGTCTGCTTCTGTTTCAGGCAGCAACGTTGGAGGCTTATTAGAAGCCTGTAAAACTATTTAAACGCATCAAAGCGACTACTCTAACAGCCTTTGGAGAACTCAAGAACTCAAACTCTTCCATCTTGCACCCCATTCGCCACTAGGTGTGTTTGGGTGCGATTTTTCTTCAAGCTTACCTCTTGGTATAGTGTTCTTTGAACCTTTTGATGTAATCTTTGATACCTATGTGGATCATAGATTTTTGTTGGATTGTTTAAGACCAATAGCCTCAAACGAATTTAAAAAGAGATATAAATTAAGCCCTTGCTAAACGTATAAAACCTATGTTGTGTTGTTTGTACTCTTATGTTCATGTTTGAACATTATGACACCAAAAGTTCTAACTATGCTTCAGTGTTTAACGAGAATGTTGTACGGAATTTTTAATCATGAGGATTTCTAATCATTAACTACATTTATTTGTTATTGTAACCCTTTATGATATGTCACACTTTTGTGGTTTTTCATGAGTTAAATGACTGATAAGATGGTTTGTCTTGTGATCCTCGATGCTATTCCTTCACTTTTGGAGGATTTTCATGAGTTAATACTATAAATTTTGCTTATTGTGATCTTCGGCTGATATATCCTCACTTTTATGGGGATTTTTCATAAGTTAAATTTGTGATGATTTTATTGTGATCCTCGGTGATATGTCCTTACTTTGTAAGAATTTTTCATGAGTTAAAATATTAAAGAAGATTTCTAACGCTTACCCTTTGTTAAATTGAGATCCTCGTGATATTTTCCTCACTCTTTGAGATTTTTTATGAGTTGATATATATATAACTACAAATGGTCCTTGTGATAATCCGTACTTAACGATTAATGTTTGAACATTTGTACACAAAAAGTTCTACGCTATGCTGTTGTGTTTACATGAATCTGCGGTACGGGATTTTTCTAAGTTAAACAAATATGAATAATAAACACAAAAAAAAAAAAAAAAAAAAAAAAAAAAAAAAAAAAAAAAAAAAAAAAAAAAAAAAAAAAAATAAAAAAAAATAAAAAAAAAAAAAAAAAAAAAAAAAAAAAAAAAAAAAAAAAAAAAAAAAAAAAAAAAAAAAAAAAAAAAAAAAAAAAAAAAAAAAACAGAAATGAAGTGATGGATAATAATGCATATAAAGAGGCAAAGGGATCCAAAGACAACATATTTTTAAATAAATGTGCATATATATTTGCTTGTGTATGAATATTATATGCAAGGAAGGACTAGTGAACTGGAAAAACCGGAAAGTAGTAAGTATTTTACTGAGGGTGACATCCGTTCATGTAAATTAATTTGTTTATGGTTGGAACTAGGTGTCCAAAACTCCAAGTTGATCATTAAAGATAATTTTAGATTGTGATGACTATTGTTGATTATTCTCCGATCTTGATTATTGAGCTTTGCGGCATACTATTATTGTTTTACATAACATATTATAGGTTTTGTAGATTTACCGAGTTATATGCAGCTCCCTAAGCTTGCACTTGAATTTGATTATGTGTGGAAGCAATGATATATGGTCACCAGAAGAACCATAGTACAAAAAACCCCTATGTTAACTAGTTAAATCTGTTGTTTGTAGTCAAAAGTGAACCAGGAATTCCATCTAGACGTATAAACATGTCAACTTTAGGATTTGCTTAATCAAGTAAAGCAGTATGGCTCAGGTGACATGTTGTGTTATAGCCAAGGTAGGCTGGTTATAAGGCTATGCCCACTAATAGGAACTGCGTGAGCCATCATTCCTAATGACTGATTCATTAGAAACATGATAAGCGCTGCACGGACGCTATGAATGTAACTCTAAATCCTAATGAGATTCTGAACCAAATGCAGGTGGTGATTGCTTGATGATATCTCGATGAGATGCAAATCGACGTGATGTCATATATTCTTTTACATTAGCAATGCATCATATAGACATTGTGGTAGATCACTCTTTAAGAAAGTTCAAGTCCTTTGTAGCGGAAACAAAGAGATGGAGAAAATTCCTCTTATTTTAGGATCAATAAGAATGTGTTATTTCCTGTTTCATCGGTCGCTGAGCGTTTTAGTGGTATTACATTGAATACTGTGTACAGAGGATGGTTTAATCTCAACAAGGTCATTGGGATAAAATTATGAGTTTGGATTCCGGTAACTCAAGGAAAAAAGATGGTGCCGGGGCCGCGGGGCGGCGCGGCCGCTGAACAAAGTGACCATATTCATCTTTGGTTCAACCACGGGAATTATTTTCATGGGAGGGAATACTGATAAAAGTATGTCATGAAGGTTAATGTTTATTGCAAAATATGACTTAGAGTTCAATCACTTTATTTAGTGAATTATTGTGATTATCTTGGTCAAAAGGATTGATCATTAGATGACAAGATTTCAATGACTAAGTAGCTAAGTATATTTTTCTTTTCCGAGTCCCTTCTTGAGCTGTTGTAAATTAGAATATTATGTTTTAGTTAATTTATTTATTTGAATAATGCATGTGTTTGTATTTAAATAAAACATGGCCAGAAATTAATTATTTTATTAATTTTGTTTGTTTATTGTATTTAAAACATGGCGCTTAGAGAATTTATTTCTCAAGGAGGCCTCAGTTTGTAGCGAGTTTGGCTAAGGAATATATTGTCTAGCAGCACAATCATAGAGAAAATAAGCCATTGGGCCTGCCAGGATAAACAAGGCGACCCAAGCTAATCATTGAGAGCGATAGGGCCAAGGTTTTAACTAGCCCTAGGCTCGATGGGGAGCAGTATGGCCGGCGGCGTTTATAAGGAGAAATTTCCCTTGGCGCCGCAGCTTCCTAACCTTCTAGAAAGTTCTGATTTCTCTGTTTTGCTCTTCTCCAGCCAGACCTGCCAATTTATAAAAAGAAGCTCATCAAAAGCAAAAAATTGACTCAATCGAAAACTACTCTTCATTGACTATAAAATTCAATCTCTTAGAAATACCAGTATTCTACAATACCTAGTAGACAATAAACATTGAGCGTATAAGTGCAGTTAATTTTGTAAAAGATAAATATCTATCTCTTGCTTGCAAGTTGTGAGTCCACCGCTCAACTACCATGTTCAAGCCATTCAAAAGAGAAGATTTGGATTTTATGATAAATTGTCTTCAGTTCATCATGTTTTTCACGTTCTTAGAGTTCTCAACCTTTGAAGATTTTGCGAGCTCTTGGTTCATGGCGTTCGTGGTGTTGCTTCGCGTTTTTTCATCAGCCTTCGAAGAATTCATCAAACAACAAGCGCAAAGATGAATTCAAATAGCCCTATATGCATATGGAGAGGCCAACAGGATTATAAGTAACTCTTCTTATTATGTTTACTTTATATCTGTGAAAATCAAAAGCAATCTTTCTCTTGAATTAATTTGCGATCCTAGATCAATTAGTCTATTTAAAAAATTTGTTATGTTATCGTTGTGCTTGATACATGTTTCTTGTTATAACATGGAGCATGATCCCCAACACTTTATTCATGTTATGTTGGACATGTGCTCATAATTGCCTGCTATGTGAAAATATTACTAAAGATGGAGGAGTAGCAATAAACAAAAACTGTGAGTAGCGAGGAATGCATACCAGTGGAATGAAGGAACTAGATGTGTGGGAATAAACATGCAAATCAAAGATATTGTGCAACAAAAAATATCATTCCCTACCAAGATCAACTCTAAGAAGAAAACATATGAAAAAATTGCATTTTAAATAAACTAGCAAGAATATAAAATCAGCTTTACTTATAAATAGGGCCCACGGCCCTGCCTTTAGAGCAACAAATCCATGCTGCTCGAAGAATTCAAAGAATACCTCCAGATCTTCTCACGAATTGACTAAATAACCAAGATGGTAGGCTTCTTTCTAGCTATTCAAATCTAAAACTCCACTTCTTTGAGGTTAACTGATCGCGCTTAGAAATCAAATTTAAATTATAAACACTCGCAATAGCACGAATCTTTGTAGATAGGTCTATATTGAGGGATCGAACCACAGGGATTGTAAAGGTTGTGTGATATGGAATTTCTAAGAATTTACCTAACTTAACTCATAAACAACAAAGTTGGTTTTAAAACTAAAAACTAAACAACTAGAAAAGCTTTTAAACTAAGTTATCCAAAATAAGTTAAAAGAGTAGGGGAGTATAGAGAAATTGATTTCACTCAATCCTCATACCACAAGAGACTATTCTAACATGGATTTCACACAAAAGCATGGAATGGAGTGTGTGAAGGGTGTCAACCCTCACAACATCTCATCAAGAATATACTTTTAAAAGGAAATAATGAGCATCATAGCTACACTCAATCACCCACTAATCATCTAAATGTGAGGTAATCTAAGCTCCCTAGCATGCAATATAAACCCTTCTCAAAGCCTACACAATTCATGAAATAAGCATAAAACATCTTAGGTTTCCACCCTCTTTCCACACTATTCTAAGCTAATTAACATAGATCAAGTTGTGGTCCCTAGCATGCCTATCAAACTTACACAATCATGTCAAAAAGATCATTGCATAGCTCATAAATCAATCAAAAACATAGACAATCCTTCATAGACAAAGAACCACATATATTTCAAATGGTATGATCATTAGGCAAAATTCATAAGCATATACAATCTCCATGCCATTTGTACAAAAAACCAAGCTAAAACTACTCAACCATAGCACTTGGACGAGTTACATCAAACCCTAAAAAGGTTTAGTTCCCCAATAGAAATGGAAAACTCCATTGATTTGGAGAAACCCATTCCTAAGGAAGCAAAAGTGCTAGAGAAGAGCTCTACCTACTGTCTAATTACAAGAGAAATGAAAGAAACTAAAAAAATAAAAGAGAACCGAGCTATCTGGTCCATTCTCGGATCAAGTTACATATATAAAGGAGGAAGACTTAGATCTTTCCAAAATGAGTTAAGACCACAAAGATCTTCTTCCAAATAGTCTTGGGCGGTTCTGAGGGACGATTTCGGCGCCCACAAATGACTGACAAGCCGCAAAATCAGACCCATAAAGATCTAGCCGTCATTTGCTGTCTGAAAAGATCTTCAAGTTCTGGAGGGGCGACGACGCTCGAGCGTCACTTTTGGGCGCTCGAGCGTCAAGTGCCTCTGGGCGCTCGATATCCTGCGCGCAGCTGCGTGCGCCAGTGTTGAGTTGCTTCTGGCGCTCGAGCACCAAGATTGGGCGCTCGAGCGTCACTCCTCTTCAGCAATGACTTCTTTCCAACATATCTTCAAGCTTAATGTCCATATGATTTGTCTTGAATTTTCATTAAGCCTGAAAATATGAAAACACTAAAACACACTAAAATATTAGATAACAATACAAACTAAGGTATAACACATGCGAGTTAAGGGCTTGAATGTGTAACATTCAAGACTTATCACACCCCCAAACTTACATAATGCTAGTCCCTTAGCATTACAATACTAAAAGTGAAATGAAACAACTATATACAAATACTCTACCTCCTTTGTCGTAGGAAACACGATTGCATTTAGCATATGCAACAAGCCTTTTAAACCCCTAGCATAACTAGGGACGAGTGAAGTCTCGTGAGGGTTTAACAGAAATGTTACCCACAAACATTCGCATGCTCACATTATTACAAAGAATATAGTATCACAAAAATAATGGTTCGCATGTCAATGGTAAGCTTAAACTAACAAACTCCATTTTCACTACAAGATCAGAATGTGCAAAATATGTTTACTTACCGATGGCTAGCTGAGAATTCATGTATGTTCCAACTGGTGTAAAGTGACTCAGCACATAGATACGAGGTTTCAAAATAATCAGCAACGCACATGGTCAATATTCAAATATCAGAACTCTTTATCAAATGAAACAACCAGGGCATGGTTACTTATTTATTTACCGACCTTTTATACTTATATTTACACAGCTGTTAGCTTAACTCCATTAAGCTTTCTAGTTACCCATGTAACGAGTGTTAAGCCAATGACTCCCAAACCAGATGGCTTTAGGGCACTAGATAGAGACATCCCTAAGGGCTGTAAACTCAAGTTAACTAGGCTACAAAGACAAACTAGCTGTTTTTATCATCTTTTTTTTTTTTTTTTTTTTAGACAAATACACCATGATACCATCATTTTATTGCCCAGGTCATCCATCTAACAAGCAATCCAATTGCATCAGACGTATTGAAACCAGCATGTTGTCATTTAAAAGCTCATACCTCACAATCCATGTGCCAATGTGCTCGTGATATACAATGTGAAACAGTTGAATTCTCAAAAGCCAAACGCAAGTAAAAAGATTTTACAATTTCTAACTGCATGATCATGTGTTCGTTCTTTTAGACTCACCAATGAAATGAAAATCAAAATTAAAGATCAATAACATTCTAAGGAATAATATGAACATTATTTACAAGACATGTATTTACAACACATGTATTTACAAAAAGAAAAATTTTTTTACAAACCCAAGAATAAGTGGTAAATGAACAAGAATACAAGTGTTTACCCATACCCCCAAACTTAAATAACACATTGTCCCCAATGTGACTGTACAATGAATAGCAAACTAAGGGATAAAGAAAACCTCTTGGGGAGGTATGGCTCTATGCATACCCCCAACTTGATCTTTACAAACACTTATCCTGAAAACAAAACTAAAAAACCACTACAAAGCAAATAATATACAAAGGAAAGAATGAAATAAAAGAATGAACCAAAATGAAAAAATTAAAACTTTTAATAACAACCAACTTCTCATAATCCTCATGAAATGAACAAAAACACCTGTCCTTATAAGAAATGGCAAAAACAAATACATTGATGGTTAATAACATAATGTTCCAAAATACCAACAATGTAATACAAAATAGTGCAAAGCCATAAAATAATACAATGAGCTCAAGGAGCAGGTGGTGCAGTGGTGGAAGTGGTGGAAGGCGACTCAAGATCTCCTGAAGTGTCGACCCCATGGTCTGAAGTGTCGCCTCAGTTCTCTGTGCAAAGCTGTCCTGCCACTGATAGACTCGGCTCAAACTGTGCCTGCAGTAGCTCATACTCGGACTGTGAAATGGGGGCTCTTTCCCTGAGGAGCTGATGGCTCTCCTGAGCCATCTCATCAGCTGCATCTGGCATATCTCGTCTGAGCAATAGCGGTACTCTGGGGCTTCATGTGTGAATGCTCGTCCAATCTCTCTCGGTGTAAAGCTGAAAGTTATTGCCGCACATTGCACTCCGGTGAATGTCGATTCCCTTGGCTGATAGAGGAGTTTAGTCACTAGGTAAGGGAAGGTAGCGTCGAGTTCTCATTGGAAATCCTCTTGTCCACAAGATAATTCCAGCATTTACGCATAAGTATTGTGCCGATCAGATCATTCGCCGCTGTGTACCCCAGGACGAAGTGCAGAGTGTCCTCTCTTTTTGCCACACCTTGGCTTGTGGAGGACATTTTAGTGCTAATAAGACCGCGGCGAAGGTCTTGCAAAGTGGATTCTACTGGCCATCCTTATTCAAGGATGCAAATCAATACTGTCGGGCGTGTGATAGATGTCAGCGCCTTGGTACATTGTCCAGAAGGGACATGATGCCGCTAAACCCCATCTTGATAGTCGAAATATTTGATGTGTGGGGGATAGACTTCATGGGACCTTTTCCGCCCTCATTCGGATTTGAGTACATTTTAGTGGCGGTGGACTATGTGTCCAAGTGGATAGAGGTTGTGGCTACCAGGACCAACGACCATAAAGTTGTGATTAAATTCATCCAATCTCATATCTTCAGTCGTTTTGGTACCCCTCGAGCAATCATCAGTGACGGAGGTAAGCATTTCTGTAATAGGTTTATGAAAATCTTACTCCTCAAATACTCCGTCACTCACAAGGTTGCCACGCCCTACCATCCTCAGACAAGTGGCCAGGTGGAATTATCTAATAGGGAGATTAAGCGGATTTTAGAGAAGACAGTTAGGCCTGATCGCAAGGATTGGTCCTTGTGACTTGATGATGCATTGTGGGCATACCGTACAGCATTCAAAACACCGATTGGCATGTCGCCATACCGGTTGGTTTATGGCAAGGCATGCCATCTCCCTGTTGAACTTGAGCACAAGGCCTGGTGGGCCGTAAAGACTTTCAATTTTGACATGCAATCAGCGGGTTCCCACCGGAGATTACAGTTAAGCAAGCTTGAAGAGCTACGTAACGATGCTTACGAGAGTGCACGGGTGTACAAGGATAAAACCAAGGCATTTCATGATAAACACATCCGGCTTAAAACTTTCGTCCCCGATCAAAAGGTATGGCTATACAATTCCAGACTTAGCCTATTTCCTGGTAAGCTCCGTTCGAGATGGGATGGCCCATTTATTGTTACATCAGTATTCCCTCACGGAGCGGTCGAGCTAAGAGATCCTAAGAGTGACCAAACCTTTAAGGTCAACGGTCAGAGACTAAAACCCTACATCCAGGGTTCGGAGCATATCGAAGATGTGGAGTCTATCGATTTGATAGATCCCATCTACTTGGATTAGTATTTGTTATACTTGTTTTTGTTCATATTTTGTTTGTAAATTTGTCTTGTGTATATTTGTGTACATTGGTCTTTATTATTTGTCTTTTCTATTGTATATAAATAAAATTTTTGTTGTATAAAATTTTCTTTTATTTTTAACTTAGAAAATTTTTGTTCCTGGGGCATGACGCTCGAGCGCCCAATTGTGGTGCTCGAGCGCCCATGACACGAGCAGCAGCTGTGCGCTGATGCTCGCAAGCCCCTGCCTGGTATCGAGCGTCAGCTGCAGGCTGCCGCTCGCGTGTGTATGCGCGCTGGAATGCGCTTTTGTTTGGTCTGACGCTCGAGCGCCCAAACGTGGCGCTCGAGCGCCTTCGAGTAAGCAGGTCACGTGACCTGCTTATAAACCCTAGCCCCCTTCATTTTCTTCATTCTCTCTTCTCTCCGCTCGAAACCCAGCGCCGTCTCTCTGCCCAGACCAGGTATTTCCCTTCTTTTCTCTATTTTTGATCAATTTTTCTCATTCTTTTTGCATTAAAACATAAACCCATTCCATTTCTCATGATCCTATCCGATTATATTGCCGAAATTTTTTGTTCTTGTATGGTGTTGGGTTGTGCACAGGAGGTGTTTGATTTTATTCCCCAAAGACTTTCTATGGCTAGTTCTTCGCAAGCTTCCGCTCGAGCGCCCTCCAATTCTCCTTCTGGCACTCGAGTACCGGGACCTTCATTTTTGAATGAGAATTGGCAGCGTTTTGGGCTCGAACCCGAGACCAAATTCGATATTGTGGGAAAATTTAGGGAGCATGAAGATGTCAATTGGGCAAGAAGGCAATTCAAGCAGAGACATCTTATGCCACTCCTCCAGCCCGTGCATCACTTCTACCACCCCAGGTCTGTCCGTATATTTTATCAGAATTTAACATTTGATTCGGACCAACCTGGAGTATTGTGTTCCGAAATAGATGGGTTTGAGCTCCAAGTTTCCATAGATGATATTGCTGGGGCACTTGGCTGCCCACATGAGAATTTCTCATCTACACGCTTTACTGAGCCTCCGGAATTTAATTTGCACATGATTGTGCAAGACATGTGTGATGGAGCCTATGAAAATCAGAGGAGAAATTGCACGAGCAAGGCAAAATTGCCTCCAAGACTGTGGTTGGTAGACACAGTACTTAAGAGGAATGTGTGCCCATTGGGACACAAAATTCAGCGGTCGGGCCGTTTCCTTGCAGCTCTTTATGCCTTTCACAAGAAGCATTGGTTCTCAGCTCCGCAGCTTATATGGAGCCAGATTTTCAAGTGCTGGGAGATGTATGTGGACAAGCGAATCTTCACTGACACATCCAAGCTGCCTTTCCCTTACTTAGTTACCAAACTTCTGATCAGAAAGGGAGTTGATATTCAAGAAGAGCGCAATACAAAAAATAACTTTCCGCTGTATACCGAGGGAGATTGGAATAAAAGTATCTCTCACATGAGGCCTAGAGCACCTGCTCCTGCACAAGACGATGATATGCCAGATGCAGTTGATGAGATGGCTCAGGGTGAGCCATCAGCTCCTCAGGGGGACAGAGCCCCCATTTCACAGTCCGAGTATGAGCTGCTGCAGGCACAGTTTGAGCGACTCTATCAGTGGCAGGACAGCTTTGCACAGAGGACTGAGGCGACACTTCAGACCATGGGGTCGACACTGCAGGAGATTCTGAGTCGCCTTCCACCACCACCTGCACCACCTGCTCCTTGAGCATTATTGTATTATTTGATGGCTTTGCACTTTTATTTTGTATTACATTGTTGGTATTTTGGAACATTATGTTGTTAACCATCAATGTATTTGTTTTTGCCATTTCTTATAAGGACAGGTGTTTGTGTTCATTTCTTGAGGATTATGAGAAGTTGGGTTATTGTTCAAGATTTAATTTTGATTTTTCTTTATTCTTTTATTCTTTTCTTTCTTTTGTATATTAGTTTGCTTTTTAATTGGTTTTTAGTTTTGTTTTCAGGATAAGTGATTGTAAAGATCAAGTTTGGGGGTATGCATAGAGCCATACCTCCCCAAGAGGTTTTTCTTTATCCCTCAGTTTGCCATATTTTTTTTACAAACACATTGGGGACAATGTGTGATTTAAGTTTGGGGGTATGGGTAAACACTTGTTTTCTTGTTCATTTACCGCTTATTCTTGGGTTTGTAAAAAAATTTTTCTTTTGTAAATACATGTTCATATTATTCCTTAGAATGTTATTGATCTTTAATTTTGATTTTCATTTCATTGGTGAGCTTAAAAGAACGAACACATGATCATGCAGTTAGAAATTGTAAAATCTTTTTACTTGCGTTTGGCTTTTGAGAATTCAACTGTTTCACATTGTATATCACGAGCACATTGGCACATGGATTGTGAGGTATGAGCTTTAAATGATAACATGCTTGTTTTTAATACATCTGATGCAATTGAATTTCTTGTTAGATGGATGACCTGGGCAATAAAATGATGGTATCATGTTGTACAAAAAAAAAAAAAAAAAAAAAAGATGATAGAAACAGCTAGCTTGTCTTTGTAGCCTAGTTAACTCGAGTATACAGCCCCTAGGGATGTCTCTACATCTAGTGCCCTAAAGCCATTTGGTTTGGGAGTCATTGGCTTAACACTCATTACATGGGTTAACTAGAAAAGCTTAATAGAGTTAAGCTAACAGCTGTGTAAATATAAGTATAAAAGGTCGGTAAATAAATAAGTAAACCATGCCCTGGTTGTTTCATTTGATAAGGAGTTCGATGAAGTTTGATTTATTGAGCCATGTGCGTTGCTGATTATTTTGAAACCTCGTATCTATGTGCTGAGTCACTTTACACCAGTTGGAACATGCATGAATTCTCAGCTAGCCATCGGTAAGTAAACATATTTTGCACATTCTGATCTTGTAGTGAAAATGGAGTTTGTTAGTTTAAGCTTACCATTGACATGCGAACCATTATTTTTGTGATACTGCATTCTTTGTGATAATGTGAACATGCACAATGTTTGTGGGTAACATTTCTGTTAAACCCTCACGAGACTTCACTCGTCCGCTAGTTATGTTAGGGGTTTAAAAGACTTGTTGCATATGCTAAATGCAATCGTGTTTCCTACAATAAAGGAGGTAGAGTAGTTGTATATAGTTGTTTCATTTCACTTTTAGTATTGTAATGCTAAGGGACTAGCATTATGTAAGTTTGGGGGTGTGATAAGTCTTGAATGTTACACATTCAAGCCCCTTAACTCGCATGTGTTATACCTTAGTTTGTATTGTTATTTAATACTTTTAGTGTGTTTTAGTGTTTTCCATATTTTCAGGTCTTAATGAAAATTCAAGACAACTCATGGACATTAGACTTGAAGATATGTTGGGAAGAAGTCATTGCTGAAGAAGGAGTGACGCTCGAGCGCCCAATCTTGACGCTCGAGCGCCAGAAGCAACCTCAACACTGGCGCACGCAGCAGCGCGCGCAGATATCGAGCGTCAGAGGCACTTGACGCTCGAGCGCCCAAAAGTGACGCTCGAGCGTCGTCGCCCCTTCCAGAACCTGAAGATCTTTTCAGACAGCTCATAACGGCTAGATCTTTATGGGTCTAAATTTGCGGCTTGTCAGTCGATTGTGGGCGCCGAAATCGACCCTCAGAACCGCCCAAGACTATTTGGAAGAAGATTTTTGTAGCATTAACTCATTTTGGAAAGATCTAAGCCCCTTCCCTCTTTATATGTAACTTGAGTCCGAGAATGAAAAAAGAGCTCGGTTTTCATTTATTTTTCTTAGCTTTTAGTTCATTTTGCTTGTATTAGACAATAGGTAGAACTCCTCTCTAGCACTTGCCTTCCTTAGGAATGGGTTTCTCCAAACCAATGGAGTTTTCCATTTCTTATATGGGGAACTAAATCCTTTTTAGGGTTTTGATGTAAACTCGGCCCAAGTGCTATGAGTTGAGTAGTTTTAGCTTGGTTTTTGTACAAATGGCATGGAGATTGTATATGCTTATGAATTGTACCTAATGATCATACCATTTGAAATATATGTGGTTCTTTGTCTATGAAGGATTGTCTATGTTTTGATTGATTTATGAGCTATGCAATGATACTTTTTGACATGATTTGTGTAAGTTTGATAGGGCATGCTAGGGACCACAACTTGATCTATGTTAAGTAGCTTAGAATAGTTGGAAAGAGGGGTGGAAACCTAAGATGTTTTATGCTTATTTCATGAATTGTGTAGGCTTTGAGAAGGGTTTATATTGCATGCTAGGGAGCTTAGATTACCTCACATTTAGATGATTAGGTGGGTGATTTGAGTGTAGCTATGATGCTCTATTATTCCTTTTAAAAGTATATTCTTGATGAGATGTTGTGAGGGTTGACACCCTTCACACACTCCATTCTATGCTTTTGTGTGAAATCCATGCTAGAACTAGTCTCTTGTGGTATGAGGATTGAGTGAAATCAATTCCCTATACCTCCCTACTCTTTAACTTAATTTTGGATAACTTAGTTTAAAAGCTTTCTAGTTGTTTAGTTTTTAGTTTTAAAAATCCAACTCTTGTGTTTATGGGTTAAGTTAGGTAAGATTTTGGAAATTCCATACTACGCAACCTTTTACAATCCCTGTGGTTCGATCCCTCAATATAGACCTATCTACAAAGATTCGTGCTATTGCGAGTGTTTATAAATTTAAATTTGATTTCTAAGCGCGATCACATTCCCCTCACTGGTAACAACTACATCACCTGGAATGCGAGCCATGAAGATGGCCTTGAATGCCAAAAAATAAATTTGGTTTTGTAGATGGTACTCTCAATCGACCAGCAGCCAACTCCACGGACCTTTATCTATGGGAGCAGGGCAACAATATGGCGTTGTCCTGGATTCTCAATTCCATTGATAAATCACTTCTCAATAGTGTCATTTACTGCAACAATCCTCGAGAGGTATGGCTAGATTTGGAAGAACGTTTCTCTCAAAGTAACAATCCCTGAATCTTTAAATTAAAAAGGGATATATCCGCTTTGAGCCAAGATCGCTTGTTAATTGCTGCATACTATAACATCATCAAATCATATTAGCATGAGTTACATACACTCACCACGATCCCTGAATGCTCTTGTGGGGCCTTGCGAGAACTCACTCACATGCAGGAAATTGAACGTGTTTTTCAATTCCTCATGGGATTGAACGAATCATATGCTTCCATTCACAGCTAGATCCTTACCATGGACTCTCTTCCCAATGACGGGAAAGTCTATTCTATCATTCATCAAGAAGAAAAGCAACGATTACTCCATCTTCCATTATCCACCTCTGATTCAGTGGCTATGGCAGCAAATCGCAATCTGCCAAACTCTCGCTCAAATGACTCACGAGGAAAAGGACGTGGTAGGCCAAAGTGTGATCATTGTGGTGCTCTTGGACATTGGAAAGATGCTTGCTATAAGCTGATCGGCTATCCACCTCATTGGGATCATTCTCGCGGTGATCACAAAAGTGCCTCTATTAAAGGATCTTCTCATCATGTTGCCCACTGTGCTGTAGCAAGACCATCCCAAACCAATGAAAGCCCAGTACTAGGACTTTTCGCTGAACAGTATCACCAGTTGATGGATCTTCTCTTGCCCATAGTCACTCCTTTGGCTAATCTTGCTGGTAAATTTTCATTCCCAAACAAGTCCTACATAGTTATTCGCGACGACTTGTAAGTCGTTGCTGATGACTTGTTATCCACGACGACTGCCTAAGTTGTCGCGGATGACTTGTTATCTAGGACGACTTTATAAGTCGTTGAGGTTAATTAATTATCAATGACGACATGTCCTCATATTTTTCTTGGTGATCTTTAATGTTATTTGCAACGATAAAAAGTCGTTGATTAAAAAAAAAAAAATCAACGACGACTTTATGTCGTCGCAAATAACTTTTTATGATGAAGCAACGACGACATTTAAACTTTTAGCGACGACTTTTCGTTGTTGTTAACAACCAAAATTCTTATATTGTAGCAAAGTCTTTAACTACTCCATTATGCTAATTTGGGATTCTTCTAGGCAAAAATTTTTCAAAATAGGCTGCTGAAAAACCTATGTCAATTGCTAGTTGTTTCATGTTTTCTTTGTATGGCTGGCTATTATATCAATTCTCTCTAGAGGTGAAAATGAACAAGGCTACTCGTGAATGGGCCGTTCATTAATACAATATTAATACTTGGATTCGGCTCGATTAAACTTGGCCCATGCTTGATTTGATTATTGAATGGGCCGTTCATTAATACAATATTAATACTCTGTACTCAAATTTGTTTGACTGGACCTTATCGTTACTTTGGTTTTTTTTTCAACCGAAATAATTATAGTTTAGTCGTTCCAGCTTTGTATCTGCCACACAATTATGTGGTCTTATTAACTTAAAAATAAAAAAAAATAATTAATTATTATTATGTGGTCCTATTAACTTAAAAATAAAAAATAAAAAAAATTAGGTGGTCCTATTAACTTAAAAAAATAAAAAAAATTATGTGGTCTATTACACGGCATTATTGCAAGAGAGGTCTTTGGTACTATTAGTCCACTTGCACAATTATTGATTGAGGATACGTTTGGTAATTGTACTCTTCAAGATTGCCATCTATATTTTTTTTCAAAGGAAATGTCCTCGAAGTTTCTTTATTTTTTTCATGTTTGGTTTGCCTTTAATTTTATTTATTTATTTTTGTCTTCTAAAGAAATGCTACGTTTTTTAAATGATATGTCATCATCTCATGTGATTACTGTAATATATTATTTTAGTAAATAGAGGCATAGGTGATGAGATGATGACACATCACTTGAAAACCAAATTTTCAAAAAAAAAAATTTGGTAAACTTATCAGTTCTTTATGTGGTAATATATGTGTATAGAGTTTAAATTGGATAACCAAATAAGTTTGACAACTTGTATGTATAATGACGAACAACTCCTAAGCAAAATTCTTCTTGGCTCAAGTCAGTTTAGAAGGCTATATGATTAACAATTTGCTCTCTGCCACTAGTGTATTAACAAATAATGGTGGGGATATATATTTAACAGTAATGATACATGTCACTTCAGATTTTTTTTTTTGTGTTTACTCAAAACTGATATAGTTTTTAAAATTATCGTTGAATTTGTGATAGATCATTATTGAATAATTTGAATTTTGATTTAATAGTTATTTTAAAAATCACATTAATTTTAAGTGGACACGAAAATTTTTTAATGACTTAAATACCAACTCCACACGTAACTGAACTACTGCTACATTAGACAACTACAGATAATGACTTAAAAAAACAAAGAAAAATGTACTAAAGATAGTGTAAATTAACAAGACTTGAAGACTACGAATACAACACGCGCGTAAATATTTTAAGCTACAGCAACTAGAAGACATTTAAGCTAAAGACTTTAGTTTCTAAGAGAGTTATTGATTTTTAAATTTTAAACTTACAATAAAAATAAACTAGCTCAAGAAAGAGAAACTATAATTAAAAAAAAAGTATTTTATTTGTCTTTTTATTTTTTTCTCCCCATTCAAGATGTCTTTTTCTAAGAAGTTCTTTTTTGAAAAGTCTTTGATGGGCACCACAACGACCAATAAAAATATGCTAAAAATATTAAATCATTTCGAATAGGAGCTACCTTAAAACTCTAATTGAAATTAGAATTAAACTACAAACAAATCTTAATAATGCTCAATGAAATTAGAAATAAACACTTGTCTCTTATTTATACTATCCCCTGACAATGAAAGCAAGGCGAAAAAGAAATTCAAACTCCACGCGTAAATAAACTACTGCTACACTAGACAACTAAAGGTAATGACTTAAAAAATAAAAATAAATAAATAAATGTAATGAAAAGAAGACTTGACTACGAATACAACACAAAGGAAAAACTACAGCAACTAAAAGACATTGAAGCTAAAGACTTTTGGTAAATTTTAAACTTACAATAAAACTAAACTAGCTCAAGAAAGAGAAACTATAAAAGAAAAGTATTTTATTTTTCTTATTATTTTTGTCAACATTCAATGATGTCTTTTTCTAAGAAGTTTTTTTTTGAAAAGTCTTTGATGGGAGCCAAAACGACCAATAAAAATATGCAAAAAAATATTAACTCATTTCGAATAGAAAATACCATAAAACTCCAATTAAAATTAGAAATAAACTACAAATAAATCTATATGCATATAATAGCCGAATCACACATCGAAATGCTTAGAATTACGACATGTGGTGTGAACCATAATTTTTAAACAAAAAATCAGTTTTTTAAGCCATATTTTCTAACATTGAACCGGTCAGTTAAGTAATATTGAACCGATACCTCCTTTTTTTTTTCACGTCTAACTCTCTTTTTTTCTCTTTTCTTTTTCTTTTTCTCTCCACTTGTCTCTCCCCACGTCTATCTCTCTCTCTCTTTTTTCTTTGTTCTTTTTTTTTTTTCTCTCTCCACGTCTATCTTTCTCT
>FXXK01002020.1:25466-35731 GCA_900184695.1 Betula pendula
TAGTTTGGTAATTTGGAGAGACATTGTCACAATTGAAAGTTTATGGAGGATATTGTCAATAAAGTGGTAGTTTGAGAGAGGGTATGTGAATTTTCCAAAAAAAAAAAAAGATGGCAATCTTGAAGTACACAATTACAAGTATATACTCAATCAATAATTGTGCATGTGGACTAATAGTATACCAAAGAGGATTTGGCTTGGGTGCTGTAACAGCATCCATGTTGTAGTGTTTGAAAGGCTAAAATTGATTTCAAATTGTTCTGTAACAACATCCATGCTGTAGTGTTTGAAAGGCTAATTTAAAATTAATCCCAGCCTTTCAAACACTACAGCATGGATGCTGTTACAGCACCTAAGCCTGGTCTTACCAAAGATCTCTCTTACAATAATGCCATGTAATAGGACCACATAATTGTGGGAGATAAAAGAGGAAACAACCAACAATTTTGTTATGCGCGTTTTGATGCATCTCTGTATTGTTTTTAAAAAATAATAAAATTTTATCGCAATACAATGGACGACACGTAACCCTTGAGAATAAACCATTTAAATTTATATGTTTTATTATTGTTTATTTTATATATTTTTTTTCTTTCGCATCTCACAGGTTCTGAAAATTGTTGATTTAACACAACTGCTAAGCAAAATTTCAAACTTTAGCAGATAACGCCAAGTGGAGAAGTTGGAGAACATGAAGGGCCATTATTCATGCTGACGTAACATGAATTAGCTATAGAAAGATCACCCGGGGGCTGAAATTAGAAATAAACTACAAACAAATCTTAATAATGCTCAATGAAATTAGAAATTAACACTGGTCTCTTATTTATACCATCCCCTGACAATGAAAGGAAGGCGAAAAAGAAATACAAACTCCACGCGTAAATAAACTACTGCTACACTAGACAACTAAAGATAATGACTAATAAAAAAAAAGAACTAAATATAATGTAAAGAAGACTTCACTACGAATACAACACGTAAAGGAAAGACTACAGCAATTATAAGATATTTAAGCTAAAGACTTTAGTTTCTATTCTTTTAAAAGACTTCGGCGTTGTTGTTTGGAGGTGGCTCAGCCATTCGATTAGTTTTGGGAGTGATTAATCCACCGTCATTAGTTTTGGTGGTGACTGAGCCACCCCTGAGGTGGCTTGACCATCCCTACGGATGGTTTTCAAACCATTCCAAATTTTTTTTTTCGTTATACANTTGACTAGACGATGGCCTCTAGTTTCTTTTTGTTCGGTAGTTCCTTTATGACTTGATATTCTAGTCTCTAGACTAGAAGATAAGGCTTCCAGTAATCTAGCCCCTTCACACGCCATCGGTCAAGTTTTAAGTCTATTGGGTGAAGTTAAATTGATTATTGAATGATTAAGTTTGACTTATTTAACTTTATTTTGAATACGAGTTGAGCTTGAGCTTATCATCGAATTAAATATTTTGTTCAAATTTGGCTTATTTATTTTTCGAATGAATTCGAGCTTCTTTATGAGCTGTTCAATTAACTTATTCATTTTTTAAATAAATTAAATATCATGATTTTTTTTTTAAAAAAAAAAAATCGTAAATCCATACTAATCATTAGTTAATTACTTATTGTAAAAATTTTATTATTTAAGTTAATTAAATAAATTAACTTGAATATTAAATAATTCAATCTAGAGATTATATGTATGTTTTATAGTATGTATATAAATTTACTATGCACATATACAAACACACACACATATCCATATATACATACACACAAACACACTCATGTACACCCAAACACACATCTTAAAAATTAAATTCATATTAATAATAATTCAAGTTATATCTATCATATCAGGAAGAGAATTCCATTTTACTTAAGATGTTCACATTACAAACTTAAAATGATACTAAAAAAATTGTAAAAATGAAATTATACGAGTTTATACGAATTTATATGAGTCGAGTTGAGTTTATACGAATATGTATCGTTTAATATTTGGATAAATTTTTGTTTTCACGAACTGTTCATTTATTTATCGATCTGTGACCGAATTAAGATAATCTTGGCTCATTTAACAACTACAAAATCCTATTTTGTTTCATTTTCCCTGGATGAGATTGAGAGAGATTTGGGAGTTGTTGTTTTGTTAAGAATTTTTAGTAATATTACTAAAAAGGCAGATAATTTTTAGGTACAACCCATGTGCTTTGCTATAGCATGGTAGAGAGGTATTTCCCCTTGTAGCCATCGAACATGCCTATGGTGAGACTTAAAAACAAATTCATTCTTAGATTATATGACAACCCAAGAAACTGACAATTGAAAAGGAAAAAAAGGCATCTAATTAAAGAACAAAAAAGAAAAAAAAAAATAGAAGTTAATTTTTTATAATCCTCAAATTCATTATACATTGAAAGAAGAAACAAACTTAAATTCCAACATTGACTACAAGATTAATAAGTTCTAAGAATACCATATCATTGCAACCTATATAATTATCACATACGCCAAGTTTACATACAATTATTTTGATTTTGGGATGACCTCTAACTCATAGTTTAGACGCTTTGTGGGCACATTTGCATTAATTTTTACAGGGCCTGCAGAAGCAAAGGGATTAAGAGACATAGTTAATTTATCTCATTCTCCTTCCAATATTTGAACCACATCTTTTATGGAAAGATGATCCATTGGGTGCCATTGGATGCACCAAAGTCCTACAATTACAAGTTTATTTGCAATTTTAGCATCTCCATCATCCTCAACAAAGATCCGTATGTCTTTGATGTAGGACGTAATTGACAAAAGAAATTAAAGATTTTATTTTTATTTCTTTTGTCACTTTATTTATTTCATTTATAGGATTGTAATTGTTTTTCTTACTAGGATTAGGTTTACTTTCTCTACTAAGATTTGTAATTATTATTCTTGCCTTACTAAGGACTAGGTTTACTTGTTCTATTAGGACTAAGATTACTTTCTTTTTAAGTTTTCTACTAGTATAAGTATGTGAGTCTACATTGTAAATAACACACAATTGAATATTTATTAATCAGAGAATTTCTCTCAAACACTCTGCAGAGTTTGTTACTTTTAAGCCTACATGCTTGTTTTATCTTTTAGTCAAAAGACGCAAACGCTTCTGATTTATTTACCAAGTCTTCCTCTACGTCAGTTGGTATCAAAGCAGTCATTTATCTTGATCATGGCCAATCAACGCAACGATGACTATCCCCTTACCGACGCTGATCGTGAGAGGGAGGCTTCTTGGAGGGCCGAAATCCAGCAACTCCAACAGCACAGGAATCAACACAACAGTCCATACAACGACTGCAAAACATGATGGAGCAACTATTGGGAGGACCTAATCGAAATCACAGGGACGATGATGCCCGAGATGATGATGGGATTCGGGGGAGGCCCGTTCATCACCGACACCCTACACCAAACAATCGTCAACCGATCCATGACGAATTTAACGATGACGAAGATTATGCTGAAGGAGTATTCGGTCGGAATGTTGGAGTAGATCGAAGAGGTGGAGGACGTTGAGGTGCCGGCCGTGGAGGTGCATGATTCAGGGGGAACGTCAACGGCAATGCTGGTTNGAAGTTAATTTTTTATAATCCTCAAATTCGTTATACATTGAAAGAAGAAACCAACTTAAATTCCAACATTGACTACAAGATTAATAAGTTCTAAGAATACCATATATTTGCAACCTATATAATTATCACATACGCCAAGTTTACATACAATTATTCTGATTTTGGGATGACCTCTAACTCATAGTTTAGATGCTTTGTGGGCACATTTGCATTAATTTTTATAGGGCCTGCAGAAGCAAATGGATTAAGAGACATAGTTAATTTATCTCCTTCTCCTTCCAATATTTGAACCACATCTTTTATGGAAAGACGATCCATTGGGTGCCATTGGATGCACTAGAGTCCTACAATTACAAGTTTATTTGCAATTTTAGCATCTGCATCATCCTCAACAAAGATCTGTATGTCTTTGATGTAGGACGTAATTGACAAAAGAAATTAAAGATTTTATTTTTGTTTCTTTTGTCACTTTATTTATTTCATTTATAGGATTGTAATTGTTTTTCTTACTAGGATTAGGTTTACTTTCTCTACTAGGATTTGTAATTATTATTCTTGCCTTACTAAGGACTAGGTTTACTTATTGTACCAGGCCTAGGATTACTTTCTCTTCAAGTTTTCTACTAGTATAAATATGTGAGTCTACATTATAAACAACACACAATTAAATATTTATCAATCAGAGAATTTCTCTCAAACATTCTGCGGAGTTTGTTACTTTTAAGCCTACAAGCTTGTTTTATCTTTTAGTCAGAAGACATAGACGCTTCTGATTTGTTTACCAAGTCTTCCTCTACGTCAGTTGGTATCAAAGCAGGCATTTATCCTGATCATGCCCAATCAACGCAACGATGACTATCCCTTTACCGACGCTGATAGTGAGAGGGAGGCTTCTTGGAGAGCCGAAATCCAACAACTCCAACAGCAACAGGAATCAACGCAGCAGTCCATACAACGGCTACAAGACATGATGGAGCAACTATTGGGAGGACCTAATCGAAATCACAGGGACAATGATGCCCAAGATGACGATGGGATTCGGGGGAGGCCCGTTCATCACCAACACCCTACACCAAACAATCGTCAACCGATCCATGACGAATTTAGCAATGACGAAGATTATGCTGAAGGAGTATTCGGTCTGAATGTTGGAGTAGATCAGAGAGGTGGAGGACGTTGAGGTGTCGGCCGTGGAGGCGCATGATTCAGTGGGAACATCAACGGCAATGCTGGCTATAGGGGAGCTTATGGGGAGCAACCTATTCGTCAGGATTATGATAGGGAGGAGTCCTAAGAGTACCGCATGAAGATTGATCTTCCATCATTTAATGAGCATCTTCACATTGAAGATTTCCTTGATTGGGTGACGGAGGTAAAGAGATTCTTTGATTACATGAGTATTCCTGAGGAATGAAAGGTAAAGTTGGTGGCCTACAAGTTCAAGGGAGGAGCATCCGCTTGGTAGGAACAGCTACAAGTTTCACATGCCCGACAAGGTAAAGGACCCATGACTTCATGGCTGAAGATGAAGAGGCTTCTCAAAGCTCGGTTCTTACCACCCAACTTTGAGCAGCGTCTATTCCAACAATACCAAGAATGCCGACAAGGAGCTCGGACAATCCAGGCCTACATTGATGACTTTTATCGACCGTCAGCTCGGAATGATCTCATGGAGACCGAGGCTCAGCAGGTGGCCAGGTTCATCGGAAGGTTGCGTTATGCAATCCAAGATCGAGTGTCTATGCATCATGTCTTTACCTTAACCGAAGCTGTCAGCTTAGCCACCTGAGCCAAGAAGCAGTTAGATCGGCCTAAGGCATCAACCTGAGAGCGAAACCCGAGCGACTCGACGCGATCCACACAGGGTCGGGGAAAACAACCCATGGTTCCAACCGAGACTCCCACTCAAACCGTGACTCCAAGTCAACCCATGACTTCATGGGAAAGGGAGCCAATAGCAGTACTAATGTCCCGAGGCAATCGGCGACCATACCATCCAACAATTCATATGCTCGGCCCGGTCCAGATAAGTGTTTCAAGTGTAACCAACCGGGGCATGGATCACATCAATGTCCTAAAAGGCAGATGGTCAACTTGATCGAGACCGAGACAAGCAAAGAGGATGGATTCATTGAAGCGATCGGGGATGATCAACCCGATTACGAAGAGGAGCCAGCTGATGCTGATGAAAGTATATTGCTCTCTCGATCCTTGGTTATTTAGCACTTGATGTTAACACCGAGGCAAGAAGAGCACACTCAGTGAAACAACATATTCCGAAAATGTTGCACTGTCAATCAAAGAGTGTGTGATGTCATCATTGATGGTGGCAGCGGAGAAAACGTCGTCTCCGAGGTAATGGTTAGAAAACTGGGCTTTAAGACCGAGAAGCACCCCTCGCCATACAAGATCGGATGGATCAAGTGAGGAACCGAGACACAAGTTTTCGAGAGATGTCGTTTCACATTCTTGATCGGAAAACACTACTCAGACTCGGTGTTGTGTGATGTGGTGGAGATGGACGCGTGTCACATTATCTTGGGAAGACCATGGCAGAATGACGTGGACGCTCAGCATAAGGGCAAAGACAACGTCTACATCATCTTCTGTGACGGTCGAAAAATAATATTTCGGCCCTTACAGGGAGAGTCGTTCAACACTCCTATCTGCTCAGAGAAGAAACATGTCCTTCTGACCACGGGATCGGAGTTTATGGAAGAAGTTAAGAACACCTGAGAGATCATTGCATTGGTGACCGAGGGAACTACAGTTCCGAGCTCGCAAGAGATTCCCGAGCCATTGCGACCGATGATGGAGGAGTTTTGGGACATCATGCCTGATGAGATGCCCAAGGGGCTTCCGCCCATGAGAGACATTCAGCACCACATTGACTTAGTGCAAAGAGTAAGTCTCCCGAACCTTCCTCACTATCGGATGAGTCTGAAGGAGAATGCTATTCTATAAGAACAAGTGGAAGGGTTAGTTCAGAAAGGGACACTTGCGAGAAAGTATGAGTCTATGTGCCGTACCAGCCTTGCTAGTACCGAAGAAGGATGAAAGTTGGCATATGTGTGTCGACAGCCGAGCGATCAACAAGATCACAATCAAGTATCAGTTTCCTATTCCTCGGATAGGAGATATGTTTGATATGTTGTAAGGAGCTAAGATCTTTTCGAAGATTGATCTGAGGAGCGGTTATCAACAAATCCGCATCCGACCGGGAGATGAATAGAAGACTGCATTCAAGACTAAAGAAGGGCTCTACGAGTGGATGGTGATGCCTTTTGGTCTGTCAAATGCACCGAGCACTTTTATGCAACTGATGAATCAAGTACTAAAGCCTTTTATTGAAAAATTTGTTGTTGTCTATTTCAATGACATTCTTATCTACAGTTGCAGCCTGGCAGATCATATGGATCACGTACGAAAAGTTCTAGAGACTCTCTAAGACAACAAGTTGTATATCAACTTGAAGAAGTGCAGTTTCATGATGAACAAGCTGCTCTTCCTTGGATTTGTGGTCAGTGCATATGGAATCCGAGTTGACGAAGAAAAGGTGAGAGCAATCCGAGAATGGCCAACACCCAAGACCATAAGTGAAGTAAGAAGCTTTCATGGGTTGGCAACATTCTACCGAAGATTCGTTCAGAATTTTAGCAGCATTGTTGCACCGATCACCGAGCGCATGAAGAAAGGGAAGTTCAACTGGGGAGATGAAGCCGGCTGGAGTTTCTCAATCATTAAAGAGAAGCTATGTACAACACCTGTGCTCGCCTTACCCGACTTTGATAAGATGTTCGAAGTTGAGTGTGATGCATCGATCGTAGGGGTCGGGGTTGTACTATCTTAAGAAGGGAAACCAGTAGAATTCTTTAGTGAGAAACTGGGAGAAGCAAGGCATAAGTGGTCAACTTAAGAACTGAAACTCTATGCTGTCTTACGAGCACTCAAAAGTGTGGGAGCACTACCTGATCCAGCGAGAGTTTGTCCTTTACACCGACCATCAAGCAATGAAGTTCATCAACAGCCAGCAAAATCTCAACCGTATGCATGCCCGATTGGTTTCTTATATCCAACGGCTCATGTTCTCCTTAAAGCACAAGTCGGGAATCCTAACGGAATTACACCTCCTTTTAGATTTTTTATAATTTTTTTAAAAAAATCAATACATGAGTATTTTGAAAATTTTGACAGGATTCGACGGTGAATCCTGAAGGAATAGGGTAAAGTGAAAGAAGTTAGAAGTTCAAAGTACCAAAGTACCAAAGTAAGAATTTTTATTGACTAAGAGACATATAAAAAATGCATAAAATTCATAAGGTCTATATGAAGTTTTCCCAAAAATAAAACTTACCTATAACATGGAATATTTAGATGACACCCAAGCAAAATTGTCAGCTACCAACACTTACTATATATATATTTATATATATAACGTGTGTGTTCTATTCGCGAGAATTTGTGCTGAAAATTGAAAAGGCCAAAAAAGGCCGTAAAAGAACAAACAACGAAAAAAAAAAAATAGCAGGTACATTTTTAGAATAATGCTAAGAACCATTTTTTTATCTTCTTTTCATCTTCTCAAAATGGGGGGTATAATTTAAAAGTACCATTAGATTTTGGATAGATCACTATTAATTTTGATCTAATTGTGATTTTAAAAATCACATCAAATTTGGGATGATGAAAAGAGAAAAAAAACTTTGTCCCTAACATTACTCACATTTTTATAATACATTGATACAAGAAAAAAACTTGAAGTCCCAACATTGATTACAAGATTAATAAGTTCAAAGATTACAAGGTTGTTGCAACCTATATAGTTATTACATACGCCAAGTTTATATACAATTATTCTAATTCTGGGATGACCTCCAACTCAAGGCTCAGACGCTTTATGGGCATATTTGCATTAATTTTTACAGGACCTGCAGAGGCAAATGGATTAGGAGACATAGTTAATTTATCTCCTTCTCCTTCCAACATTTGAACCACATCTTTTATGGACAGACGATCTATTGGATGCCATTGGATGCACCAGAGTCCTACAATTGCAAGTTTCTTTGCAATTTTAGCATCCCCAACATCCTCAACAAAGATTCGTATGTCTTCCTTTTGTTCTAAGAGATTGTAAATCCATTCTGGAAAGTAGATTTGACTAGTGTTCTCAACTGTAACATCAACATTTTTCCTCCCTCCAACTATTTCAAGTAACAATATTCCAAAGCTATAAACATCTGCTTTTGAAGACACATTTCCAAAATTTCTAGAGAACACTTCAGGTGCAATGTAACCCATAGTCCCCCTAGCTGTGGTCATGGAAACTGCACTTTGATCCTTTGAACACAACTTGGCAAGACCAAAATCAGAAATTTTTGGATTAAAGTTTTGGTCTAGCAAAACATTGTGAGGTTTGATATCAAAATGGAGGATTCGTTGGTCACATCCTTGGTGAAGATATTCAATTCCTTTCGCTACGCCAAAAGCAATATCTTGCAGCTTATCCCAATTAAGGATACGGTTCTTGGCGGCCATTGAAGTTATAAACTTCTCTAGTGAATCATTTGATAAAAACTCATAAACTAAAGCTCGTCTAAATCCATCAGCGCAAAAGCCAACCAAGCGAACCACATTAACATGATGGATTCTACCCATTGTTCCTACTTCATTAACGAATTCTTCCCCATTTCCCATGGAAGTATTTAAGATCTTCACTGCAACATAAATTTCACTGGAAAGCTTTTTTTTGAATACTGTTCCATATGCTCCTTCACCTAACTTTTCAGTAAATTGATTTGTAATCCTTTTAATATCGGCATACAAGTATCTTGTAGGTCTGAAATTTCTGTAATCATCCAAAAACTTTTCGATCTTCGCTTGATGTTCTTTTTCTGCTTTATCATAAGTATAAAAACGGTAAAGAGCAAAAATAGATAGCAGTATGAGAAATGAACCGAAGACGATACCTGCATGATAAACATTCATGAATCAATAACTTCCATTGATTTTCGCAATAAGAAGAATTTCAAATCAAATATCCAGTAGACTACTCACCAGCAATCGCTGGCTTTGGTATTAATGCACCTGCAAATATTTAACACAATCTGCCTTCTCATTAGTATGTTGTACATTTCAAAAAAAATAAATAACTGTTTGCCTAAAAAATAAACGGAGAGCCAAGTTGTAGGCCTGATTCTAACCATTCTAGGATCAAAACACAGCCTCTCCTGATTACGTGACGTGTCAACACACATCTTTGTTAGCACACATCTTCCTCTCTGCTTTTTACACGCACACTCTTCTCCCCCACCACATTTATTAATTTTTCTATTTTCCCTTTCATTTATTCAATTGAAAAAAAATAAAAAATTTCGTAGGAAGGAATAGAAAATCAGATTTCTAAATTGCTATGTGCGGTCGAGTCCCTCTCTCTCTGTCTCTCTCTCAATTGTTGCTTCAATCGGATTTCTAAATGGAAAATTCATGCAAAAATTGGTTGTTTTGTAAGATTTTAAATTGGTTATGGATTTCAGGTTCATGAGATAATTACATAGATAGATAGAATACCTTTAGAAATGCTGTGTGTAGAAATGCACTGAGTTCCTGATCCACTGCTATTACTCTTCGCACATCTCTTGCCTTTGATCACTTCACAGTATGTGCACGCTGGAGTG
>FXXK01002020.1:46825-60737 GCA_900184695.1 Betula pendula
TGGTTGATCTCAAACTTTAATTAGGTTTTCTTTAAATTTCTGAAACAATGAGGAAATGACAAATAGCTTAAATTTCTTAAGAAAATAGCTTCCTATCTTGAATAAAAAAAAATTCCCTTTGCCCAGCCTCCCCCACTGTTTCCTTGAGAAGATGGCTAGAAAGGGTAAGTATTGAAACCCTCAGTAAGTAAATAATTTATCTTACAACTAACATCGTGTAAATAATTCATCCTACAAACCCTCAATAAGTAAATAAACCCTCAGTAAGTATTGAAACAACAAAGGTTGTTGAGAAGGCATAGAATCAAGCTCAACCTAATTGAAAGCCCAGACACATAAAGTCAAGAGGTTTATAGTGTTGCTTTTATTTATTCTTAAGCATGGCCCTAGGGGTGAGATTTGTTTAGGCAATTTTATTAATTAATTTTTTTTTTTCATAGTACTTCTTTCAGCTCCTCTCAATTTACTAATGGCCATGACCTTCAACTACGGTAAGAACCTTCTCTCCTTTGATCTTCTTTAATTTTTTTTCCTTTTCAGCAGATCATTCTTTACACTGTAAATTAAGCATGAATTAAACATATTGCCATAATGAAAATATTAATTACTACTCGAAAAAGATAACGAGTATTGTACTTAATTACTAGGATCTAAAAGGCAATTAAGTGAGTTGTAACTATACTAAAAAATTTTTTTAAATTTTTTTTTTTAAAAAAAAGACTTACAGCAATAGTGCAACACGTGTTGGCTTACAATCCATTTTGGTGATATTATTCTTCCATAGGACTATTCCAAGCAGCAAAAATGATATTGGGGACTCCATTTGTGATTGCATTCTTGATATATAAATGGCATAGGAGGCATTTATCAATGTATGACGTTGTTGAAGAATTTCTACAAAGTCACAATAACCTCATGCCAATAAGGTACTCTTATTCCGAAATTAGGAAGATTACCAAAAGTTTCAAGGAAAAATTGGGTGAAGGAGGCTATGGCACTGTATTTAAAGGAACACTTCGAAGTGGTCATCTTGTGGCTATAAAGATATTAGGTAAGTCCAAAGCTAATGGACAAGATTTTATAAGCGAAGTTGCAACCATTGGAAGGATTCATCATGTTAATGTAGTGCAACTCATTGGCTTTTGCGTTGAAGGATCAAAACGAGCTCTTGTATATGAGTTCATGCCTAATGGTTCCCTGAATAAATATATATTTTTGCCAGAAATATGCACGCTCCTAAGCTATGATAAAATATATGAAATAGCTCTAGGAGTGGCTCGTGGGGTTGAATATTTACATCAAGGATGTAACATGCAGATTTTACATTTTGATATCAAGCCTCACAACATTCTTCTTGATGAGAATTTTACTCCCAAGGTTTCTGACTTTGGACTAGCAAAATTGTATCCAGTAAATGACAGCATTGTTTCTTTGACTGCTGCAAGAGGGACATTAGGATACATGGCTCCTGAGTTGTTCTACAAAAACATTGGAGGTGTCTCATACAAAGCTGATGTTTATAGTTTTGGAATGTTATTGATGGAAATGGCCGGTAGAAGAAGGAACATAAATGCATCTGCAGATCAAGCCAAATATACTTCCCTACTTGGGTCTATGACCAATTGCGTGATGGAAACGACGTAGAAATGGAAGATGCCACAGAGGAGGAAAAGAAAATAGGCAAGAAGATGATCATTGTTGCATTATGGTGTATACAGGTGAAGCCTAGTGATCGCCCTTCAATGAACAAAGTCGTACAAATGCTTGAAGGAGAAGTTGAATGCTTACAAATACCTTCCAAACCTTTCCTATCATCACTAGAGAGAACCATCACAGGTGGAGAAGAGAATTCGAATCAATCAAATGAATCAAGTCAATCATCTCAATTTTAAATGCAAATTAATTTATATGCAAGTCTTTTGATTTATTACATCCCCACTCAAGGAGACAATTAGTTTTCTCATATATATTTGATAGCGTAAAGATGCTTAATATTTATGTGTAACAAATAAGTTTTTTTTTTTTTTGTGTTTAAGATAACTCTCCTTATTACATAAATTTTCCATGTTCGATTCTATTTTCTCATACTTGACCAATGAATTGAGTTTTAAGTTTGAGAAGATATGTACGTTGCTATTCTTTATTCTCTACTAGTAATCCTCTGCTTCGTGAATTTGGCATATTGGATTGGACCAATACTTGTTATTTGGAGATAATATTGTTGACATTCATGAACGTTGATTTTTGAATGTGGAAGCCAACAAACAATTTGAGCAGCCGTTTCTTTGAAAGGTTTGGAGGCATATATAGAATGTTAAAAAAAATGGTAAAGTACTTAAAGTCACCCTAGATAGCTTTGGGTCTGATGTGTGTGTTAGGTGTGTATTGACTCAAGGAAAGTGCTCGATCAGATAGTAAACCATAATGTCATGTCTTAAGCGCAATAATATTAATTGTCATAGTTTTTATGCAAAATAAAGGGTGTGATAAGAAGTCGGAACTTTATGACCTTCTAACAAAATATGACATTGTACAATATTCTCCTACGTGGGTGGTCCATTTATAAACTTGGAACGTATGGAATGGCCTGGTTTACTTTGTATTTGATTTGTTAGCCATTGAGCAATAGCTAGGGGTGGCAATTTTTTACACGACCAGCGAACCCGACACGAACACGACACGAAAATACCGAGTTTGAGTTTGGGGTTACCGGGTCAACCCGTNGACGGGTCAACCCGTCATGTGACCCGGTAACCCGTTAAAAAAAAAACCAAAAAAATGTGAAACGCACCGGTTTGCGGTTTCACCGTTTCACTACACGAATTCACTTTCACAAATCGCAACTTTCACTTTCACAGATTCACATTTCACCATTTCTGCGTTTCCGGTTTCACTTCACAATTCACGCACGGCACGGACACGGCCTCACACGAGCTCGCCTCACCTCACTGTCCTCACACCGACGCCTCACGCCGGTCGCTACTCACGGAGTCGCCTCCCACGCACGCCGCGACGACGCCGCTCTCTCTCTCTCGATCTCTCTCTCTCTCTCTGTGGACGCCGTAGCCCGTAGATCTCCCAGACTCCTTCGACGCCGTCAACTCCTCCGCGCACGCCGGCGACCTCTCTCTCTCGATCTCCATCTCTCTCTGTGGACGCCATATTGCCGTAGGCCCGAAGCCCGTAGATCTCTCATCTCTCTCGACGCCGTCGACCCTCAACATGAAGAACAGAAGAAGAACGTGAAACTAAAAGGTAAAATCTAACATTTTCTTATGATTTTCGTTATACCCATTGAATTTGAAGATCCAAAGTATGATGATTTNATCTCTCTCGACGCCGTCGACCCTCAACATGAAGAACAGAAGAAGAACGTGAAACTAAAAGGTAAAATCTAACATTTTCTTATGATTTTCGTTATACCCATTGAATTTGAAGATCCAAAGTATGATGATTTGTGAAATTTTTGATGAGGTTCGAATTTAGGGTTTGTGTTTGAGATTTGGGGGCTTTTGTTATTTTGTTGTGTTGATAGCTAATTGGGGCTTTAAATTGAAAAACTTGTCTATCATAACTTGTAATTAATGCACAAAATACTCAAAACAAGTACAAAATTTTCATATCTTGTTTCCCTTTCTCACTTGCTGAACAAGTATCTCTTTAAGAATTAAGACTACAATCTAAATGTTTAAGACCAAATAGGCAAATACTTATATATGTCTCCCCAATCAAAAAAAAAAAGGTCTCCCATTGGAGCAAATAACTTACTTGTTTATATTGTGGGCTGTTGTGAAAGTATCCAAACCATGTTGCCAATAGATATATAAAATGTAGGAGTAAATGGGATTATGATTATCCAATCGATATTGAAAACGTCCATTGCAGGTGGATTGGTCAATTGGATCAAATTTCTATTTTTGGTTTGGCTTGTCTCACCCTATCATGTAAGTGAAGCAGTTTGGGGCCAATTACTTATATATAAAAATTAAAAACATGTCTCCTCAATTATTTATCCAAAAAATAAAAAAACGTCTCTTATTGAGGCCAATATCTTACATTTTCGCCCTGACTTATTTATATTATGATTTATGGGCCACTGTGAAAGTACTCAAACTATGTTGCCAAGTAATATATAAGAATTAGGAGTAAATGAGATTCTTATATTATAAAGAAGTGAAAGCTTGGGTATAAATGTCATATATATTATATAATGAGTAGCTACCTCTTATGTGTTCCCAATTATCAACAAAAACGACAATTATCTTATATTATGTTTGGATTGGTTGAATGTGTAGCGTGTTTTGTAGGTCGAAAAATTAAGACAATTATAATTCTTAAAATTATTTTTTATGGGTTCTCTCCTAATTTTTATGACATCATTGTTTGAAGTTGACTATGTAGTAGTCTTTTGGGTCTTTTGCTACTAGTTCATTGTTATATTAACGTTGTTCATCTTTTCGCAGCATACTTTTACCTTTTGCTTTGAATATTTTATTAGATACAATTTTAATCTTACATTTATTCAAAGTGAAGCTGGGGTTTGAACTTTGAACTTGGGAGTTGGGAACTTGGGAGCTTCATTAACTTATACGGTGTTCAAACATGTATCAAGTAAGATTATTAGCATTCCAAACTACATTAAATTTTATGTATTGCCTAATCCATGAACTAAGTTACTAATGATGATTCGATGAATGATGATTTGTGTAGATGAGTAACGAAGTACCTTTGAAAAATCTCGTTGAAGAAGACGATTTGATTGAATTAAATCCAACAAAAGAACATTCTATTGGTATGGAGAGTGCTCAAAGTGGCAAAAAGAAGGTTCAAAAGCGTAGAAAAACCTCAGAAGTTTGAAATTATTTTGATGCTCTTCCTGCTGCGAGTTAACCTAACAAGAAACCACGGGCAAAATGCAAAGCATGTGGTACTACATATATTGTTGAAAATTCATATGGAACTGGAAACCTAAAGACTCACATCAAAAAATGCCCGTTGAATAGCACTCGTAATATTGGGCAAATACTAATATCTGCAAATGAGAGATCTATGTCAGTAAGTGCCTTTAAATTTTGTCCTAAAAGATTTAGAGAATTGTTAGTTGCTTTAATTATTAAGCATGACTTGCCTTTTCGGTATGTTGAGTATGATGGTGTGAGAGAAATAATGAAATACTTGCGTAGTGATGTACCAGTTANAGTTAACCTAACAAGAAACCACGGGCAAAATGCAAAGCATGTGGTACTACATATATTGTTGAAAATTCATATGGAACTGGAAACCTAAAGACTCACATCAAAAAATGCCCGTTGAATAGCACTCGTAATATTGGGCAAATACTAATATCTGCAAATGAGAGATCTATGTCAGTAAGTGCCTTTAAATTTTGTCCTAAAAGATTTAGAGAATTGTTAGTTGCTTTAATTATTAAGCATGACTTGCCTTTTCGGTATGTTGAGTATGATGGTGTGAGAGAAATAATGAAATACTTGCGTAGTGATGTACCAGTTATCTCTAGAAATACTGCAAAGGCTGATGTGATTAGGTTGCATTTAAGGGAGAAACAAATGGTTAAATCTATGTTAGATGTTTGTTCAAGGAGAATTTGTTTAACATCTGATTTGTTGACTTCTTTGACAACTGATGGGTACATGTGCCTCACAGCACATTTTATTGACAAAGATTGGGTCTTACACAAAAAAGAGTGTTGAACTTTTCATTTATGCCTCCACCACATAATGGTATATCTTTGTTTGAAAAAATCTATAATTTCTTACAAGAGTGGGGGATTGAGACCTAAGATTTTTTCTATAACATTGGATAATGCTTCTGCCAATGATTCAGTTGCTGACTTATTAAGACAGCAATTAAACATTAAGAGAGCCCTTGTTTGTTTTGGTAAGTTCTTTCACATTCGTTGTTGTGCACATATTCTCAATTTGATAGTACATGATGGTTTGCAAGAGATCAAGATTGCTCTAAAAAAGATTCGTGATAGAGTTAAATATGTTAGAGGATCACAAGTGAGAAAACAGAAGTTTCTTCAAGCTGTGAAGCAAATGTCATTGGATGATAAAAAATGGCTGAGACAAGATGTGCCAACCAGATGGAATTCCACATATCTTATGCTTGAGAATGCTATTCATTTTCATCGTGCTTTTAGTTATTTAGAGATGACTGATTCAAACTTTAAACATTGTCCTACTGCACTTGAGTGGGAACAGGTGAATGATATTAGTACTTTTTTGGCTTGCTTTTATAATGCTACATGTGAATTTTCTAGTACCAAGTATCCCACAGCCAACTTGTACTTTCCTGCTATTTCCACAATTTATGTGAGCTTGAAGGAACAACTTGAGAGCAAAGATGTCTATAAGAGATCAATGGCAGCTCAAATGCTCTCTAAATTTAAGAAATATTAGAAAGAATTCAGTGTAGTATTAGCCATAGCAGTTATCTTGGATTCTCGTTTCAAGCTTAACTTTGTAAATTACATTTATATGAGGCTTTATGGAGTTCTTGAATCTAAAGTGTATTTGCAAGTTCGTGAAAAATTATTCTCTCTATTTTTTGGAATATAATAGTTCTTCATCTACCACTCCAAGTCCATCAACCATAACTGCTGAAAAACATGTTCATTCTCAACAAGCTGGTAAGTCGTCTAGCGAACTGATGAAGGTAAAATAATATGTTTATTTAGTGATTTATATGATATTGTTAGTATATATACTTTTAAATTTTAATCACTTAGTAAAGTATGCTTATATTCTCTCTTTTTCATGTAGGAGTATGATTTATTTGAAAGGGTGAATATTACATCAAGAAAGAGTCAATTAGAACTCTATTTAGATGAAACTAAGGTGGCTAAAAATGCGAAATTTGACATTCTTTCATTTTGGAAAGAAAATGAATTTCGCTATCCTGAAATAGCTGCTATGACTCGTGATATTTTGAGTATTCCAATTTTTACTATTACCTCAGAATCCACTTTTAGTGTTGGTGGACGTGTGATTGATCAATATAGGAGTTCACTCAAGCCTGATATTGTTGAAGCTCTAGTTTGTACTAGAGATTGGTTATATAGAAAGCAAGATAATATTAGTTATCTTCATATTTAATTTCTGTATTAACTTGTATTATTTTTTTACTATACTATAACGATAATTTCCCTTAACCTTTGATGTAGAACACACACAAATGACATTGGATGAGGCAGAAGAAGAACTTCTGGAAACGGATCTCAATTCCAGTGACATTCCAACTTCATCTGGAGCTAATTCTGCTAATATTCCTTGCTGACTTTTCCTAGAAGACAATATTTTAAAATAGTTTTTAATGGACTGTTGTTTTAGAGATGTATAGTTTATAACTTTATAGTCATACTTCCCTAGAATTGTATTGATAGATAAGAATATGAACTGTAATGATGTGTAAATAAGTAAATAACTAGCTAGGGAATATGAGATGAGATGATATCTAGAAATATAGATGATATGATATCTAGGATTGTTGTTTTATTGATACTATGCCTCTCATATAGCATTATCTCATGATATGCAAGATGACAAGACCACAACTCGGCCCACATCCAAGCAGGCAATCAGGAATATCACAATTAAGGTTTCTATATATTATATAATTCTAAATACCTCAAGTGTAGAGTTATTTTAATGTTTATTTGTTAAGCTATGGCCCATTACGTAAAGTTGTTTATATGCGATTTTTATAGGTCATAGACAACTAAATATTCTTCAATTACCTTTTTTAATAATAATAATTTTTTTCTTTTTTTTTGTCATGTTGTATTATTGTGGAAAACTATCAACTAACTGTGTACTTCAGTAAGTAACTATATCTCTCTTTGATTTTTGAATTATCTTTTTTTTTTTTTTCCTTTTTTTTATAAAGAGATCATTTCCTTGCAAGTGATGTTAATTATAATGTTTACAAATATTAAAAACATAAAAATGACAAAAATACTATATTTTTCAAACTTGTATCTTCCAATAAAGTATGAGAACCTTATATCTCTCTTCCTGATTTTGTAATATCTTTTTTTTTTTTTTCCTTTTTGTTTATAAACAGAATCAATTCTTGCAATGTGATGTTATTTATCCGATGTTTAACAAAAAAAAAAAAAATGAACAAATACATATTTTCAACTTGAAAAGAAATGCTTGGAGTTTTAAATTCTATGTTTTCCAAACACTGATGCATGTATTAATTTTTTCTTTGTCTAATAAACTAGTACGCAAACCAACAGGTAATATATGAAGCTATTTGGATCGGTATACCAAAAAGGTGAGGTTTAAACTTTTAATCTCAAAAATTATTTGCATGGAAATAGTATAAGAATAAACACAATTGACATAAAGAAATGGATCGATTGTCCTGATGAAATAAATAGCAAGTAGAAGATAACCATGTGCTTGAGAAATGGTTTTGATCTCAAACTTAATTAGGTTTTCTTTAAATTTCTGAAACAATGAGGCAATGACAAATTAGCTTAAATTTCTTAAAGAAAATTAAGCTTCCTATCTTGAATAAAAAAAAATTTCCCTTTGCCCAGTCCTCCCCCCATCCTGTTTTCCTTGAGAGATGGCTAGAAAGGGTAAGTATTGAAAACCTCAGTAAGTAATAATATCTTACAACTAACATCGTTGTAAAAATAAATTCATCTACAAACCTCATAAAGTAAAATAAACCCTCAAGTAAGTAATTTGAAACAACAAAGGTTGTTTGAGGAGGCATATAGAATCTTAAGGCTCAACCTAATTGAAAGCCCAGACACAAAAGTTCAAGAGGTTTTATAGTGTTTGGCTTTTATTTATTCTTTAAGCAGGCCCCTTAAAAGGGTGAGATTTGTTTTAGGCCAATTTTATTATAATTTTTTTTTTTTTCATAGTAACTTTCTTTCCAAGCTCCTCTCAAATGTTACTTAATGGCCATGACCTTTCATATACGTAGTAACCTTCTCCCTTTGATCTTCTCTTAATTTTTTTTCCTTTCAGCAAGATCAATTCTTTACACTGTAAATTAAGCTGTTTAAACATTATTGCCAATAATGAAATATTTAATTACTTTACTCGAAAGATATACGAAGTTATTGTACTTAATTACAGGATCTAAATTAGGCATTATAAGGTTGAGTTGTAACCTATACTAAAAATTTTTTTAATTTTTTTTTTTAAAAAAAATAGACTTACCAGCAATCAGTGCAACAACGTGTTGGCTTTACAATCCATTTTTTGGTGATATTATTCTTCCATAATAGGTAATTTCCCAGCAGCAAAAAAATGATATTGGGGACCCATTTGGTGGATTGCATTCCTGATATAAATTGCATAAGGAGCATTTATTCAATGGTTATTGACGTTGTTTGAAGATATTTCTACAAAATCACAATAACCTCATGCCAATAAGGGTACTTATTCCGAAATGTTAGGAAGAATTATACCAAAAGTTTCAAGGAAAAATTGGGTGAAGGAGGCTATGGCATCTTGTATTAAGGAACTTCGAAGTGGTCCATCTTTGGTGGCTATAAATAGAAATATTAGGTAAAGTCCAAAGCTAATGACAAGATTTATAAGCGAAGTTGCCCAACTATTGGAAGGGATTCATCATTGTTAATGTATCAACTCATTGGCTTTTTTGCGTTTGAAGGATAAAAATCGAGCCTCTGTATGAGTTCATGCCTAAGGTTACCCTGAATAAATATTATTTGCAGAAAAATATGCACGCATCCTAAGCTATGATATAAATATATGAAATAGCTCTAGAGGGTCGTGGGGTTTGAAAATTTACAATCTAATGGTTGTAACATGCAGATTTCATTTTGAAATCAATGCCTTCAAAACATTCTTCTTGATGAGGAAAAATTTTACTCCAGGTTTCTGACCTTTTGGACTTAGCAAAATGTATCCAGTATATGACAGCATTTGTTTTTTTGACTGCTGCATGAGGGCATTAGGAATACTGGCTCCTGAGTTGTTCCTTACAAAACATTTGGAGTGCTTCAATACAAGCCTGATGTTTTTATAGTTTTGGATGGTATTGATGGAAATGGCGGTAAAGAAGAAGGAACAATAAAATGCATCTGCAGATCAAGCAACATATACTCCCTACTTGGGTCCTATGACAAATTGCGTGATGGAGAACCGACGTCAAGAAATGGAAGATGCCACAGAGGAAGGAAAAAGAAAAATAGGCAAAGAAAGATGGAACATTTGTTTGCATTTATGGTTGTATACCGGTGAGCCTAGGTGGATCGGCCCTTCATGAACAAAGTCGTTACAATATTGCTTGGAGGAGAAGTTTGAATGCCTTACAAATAATCCTTGCCAAACTTCCTTATTCAATAACTAGAGAGACCCATCACAGGTTGGAAGAAGAGAATTTTCGAATCCAATCGAATGAATCAAGTCAATCATCTCAATTTTTAATGCAAATTATTTATATTCAAGGTCTTTGGATTATTACATCCCACTCAGAGACATTATTTTTTCATATATTATTGATAGCGTAAGATGTTATATAAATTTATGTGTTACAAATAAGTTTTTTTTTTTTTTTGTGTTTAAGATAATCTCCTTATTAACATAAAATTTTCATTTCGATTCTATTTTTTCTTCATACTTGAACCATGGAATTGAGTTTTAGTTTTTGGAAATTATGTTAAGTTGGCCTATCTTTATTCCTTCTACAGTAATCCTCTGCTTCGTGAACTTTGTGCATAATTTTGGATTTGACCAAATTACTTGTTAAATTTTGGAAGATAATATTGGTGACATCAAATGAAACGATTGAATTTTTGAATTGTGGAAGCCAAACAAACAATTTGAGCATCCGTTCTTTGAAAGGGTTTTGAGGCATATATAGATAATGTTAAAATGGTAAAGTACTTAAAGTCACCCTAGGATAGCTTTGGGTCTGAAATTGTGGGTGTTGTTAAGGTTTGTGGGTATTGAACTCAAAGGAAAAGTGCCTTCATCAGAATAGTAAAATCATAATGTCCCATGTTAAGCGCATATGGTTATAATGTCATAGTTTTTTATTGCAAAATTAAAGGTGTTGATAAGAAGTGGAAAACTTTATGGTATTCTACAAAAATGATTTGTCAGATATCTCCCTAACGTGGGTTGTCCATTTTAATAACTTGGAACGTTAATGGAAGGCCGGGTTTTACTTTTGGTATTTTGGATTTGTTAAAGCCATTGAGCAATAGCTTAGGGTGGGCCAATTTTTTTACACGACCAGCGAACCGACAACGACACGACACGGAAAATACCGAGTTGAGTTTGGGTTTACCGGGTCCACCTTTAATGCCGTTTTAAGTTAGACGGGTCAGAACGGGTCAAATCCCGTCATGTGAACCCGGTACCCCGTAAAAAGAAAACAAAAAAAAATGTGAAAAAACGCACCGGTTGCGGTTTTCAACCGTTCAACTTACACGAATTCACTTTTCAAAAAAAATTATTTAGGGTTCACTTTGCGTTTCCGGTTTTTCACCTTCCCTCCTCGCCGGCACGGCCCGGCCTCACCACGAGCTCGGCCTCATCCTCACTGTTTCCTCCACCACCGACGCTGCACGCCGGTAGTACTCACGGAGTGCTCCCACGTTCACGCCGCGACGATACGCCGCTTCTCTCCTGTCTCTCGAATCTCTCCTGCTCTCTCTCTGGGGACGCCGTAGCCCGTAGATCTCCCTAGACTCCCTTCCGACGCCGTTCAACTCTCCGCGCAACGCCGGCGACCTTCTCTCTCTCGATCTCCATCTTCTCCTGTGGACGCCCATTAGGTTGCCGGTAAGGCCCCGAAGCCCCGAGATTCCTCATCTCTCTCGACCGCCGTCGACCTCACATGATGAACAGAAGAACGTGAACTAAATAGTTAAACTTAATTTTCTTTATGTATTTTCGTTATACCATTGATTTGAATAAGATTCAAAGTATGAATGATTGAAATTTTTGAATGAAGGTTTCGAATTTAGGGTTGTGTTTGAGATTTGGGCTTTTTGTTATTTTGTTTGTGTTGATAGTCTTAATTGGGGCTTAAAAATTGTAAACCTTGTCTATCATATTTGTTAATTAATGACAAATACTTCAAAAACAAGTAACAAAATTTTCATATCTTGTTTCCCTTTCTTCACACTTGCTTGAAAACAAAGTTATCTCTTTAAGAATTAAGACTACTAATCAATGTTTTAAGAACAAAATAGGCAAATACTTTATAATATGTCCCTCCAGATCCAAAAAAAAAAGGTCCCCCATTGGAGCAAGTAAATTAAATTGTTATATATTGTTGGGCCTGGTTGTGAAAGTTATCCAAACCTTGTTGCCAATAAGTATATATAAATGGGAGTAAATTGGGATATGATATCCATCATCGATATTGAAAACGTCTTGCCGGTGGGAATTTTGGTCCCAATTGGATCAAATTTTTCTATTTTTTTGGTTTGCTTGTCTCACCTATCATGTAAAGTGAAGCCAAGTTTTGGGGCAATTACTTTATATATAATAATTAAAACATGATTCTCCTCAATAATTTAGTCCCAAAAATTAAAAAAAACGTTCTTCTTATTGCCTCTTTAATTGATGGCCATTCTTTAACTATTTTCGCCCCTGAACATTTATTTTATATTATATGATTAATTGGGGCCACTTGTGAAAGTTCACAACTATGTTTGCCATAAGTATATTAAGAAAATTAGGTGTAAATGAGATTCTTATTTAAATAAAGAGTGAAAGCTTGGGTATAAATGTCATATATATTATAATAATGGAGTAAGTACCTCTTATGTGTTCCCAATTATCAACAAAACGCAAATTATTGTTATATTAATGTTTGGGGATTGGTTGAATGTGTTACCGTGTTTGTAGGTGAAATTAAGTAACAATTAATTTCTTTTAAAATTATTTTTAATGGGTTCTCTCCTAAATTTTATGGAACAATCAATTGTTTTGAAAGTTGACTATTGTAGTAGTCTTTGGGTCTTTTTGCTCTAGTTTCATTGTTATTTATAACGTTGTTCAATCTTCGCAGCTACTTTTTACCCTTTTGCCTTTGGAATATTTTTTTAGATACAATTAATCTTACATTATTCAAAGTGGAGCTTGGGGGTACATAAAATCAAGAACATTTGAATTTGGGAGTTGGAACTTGTGAGCTTCATTAACTTTATACGGTGTTCAAAAACATGTTCTAAAGTAAGATTTATTACATTCAACAACTTACATTAAATTATGTTTATGCCTAATCCAATGAACTAAAGTAACTAATGATGAATTCGATGAATGATGATTTGGGGTAGTATGAGTAACGAAGGTAACTTGAAAAATCTTCGTGAATGAAGACGATTTTTGATTGAATTAAATCCCAACAAAAGAATACATTCTATTGGTTATTGGAGAGTGGGTCTCAAATAGTGGGCAAAAAAGAAGGTTTCCTATAAGCGTAAGAAAAACCTCAGATAGCTTGAAATTATTTTTGAATGCTCTTTCCCTGCTGCGAAGTTTTTATTTCTTTCTTTTCTTTATTCTTGGATTTCTAAGTAGTCTGATCACTAACCATTCATGCATACCCCATACAATGCCTATATAATAAGATATTCATTCCAGTTTATCATTGTAATAATTAACTTAATTGATGATTTCTAATTCTATAATTTCAAACGCTGACGTTATTCTTTTCTTTGTCACAACAGGCATTGGACGACATGAGATATTACGAAGTAAGGTTTCTACCTCAAGGACTAAAGGATATATGATAGAATATTTTATTTTATTTTTTTAAGAAAGATATATAATAAAATAACACAATGAAATATAAGGAGAAAGTAAACATATATACCTCCTAAAACTATCGGCCTATGGTCAATGTCCCTACAAGCTATTGATTAAGTCAATGTCTTCCT